>APFE030018581.1:4456-75686 GCA_000404065.3 Pinus taeda
TTTCATTTTCAGCACTGTAACTTTTCTTAACTCAAATAAATGTACTTTATTATTATTATTATTAAATTATCTCAAATTCATTCCACTTATTCAAATTATTTACACTCAAAAACTTAAAATATTCTGTACTAACCAACTAAATTTATTATACATGCTTCTCTTTAATCATGATTGATTTTTTGGTGAAACTCCACACTATTGAAAAGAAAATTTGTGACTACTTGGACTAGTCTTAAGCAAAACCCACTCTTTTAACCTCGTTGGCTAAATAGCCCACCACTAGCCCTTTTCCCTATTACACGTGTGAACTATCAAAAATATATTAAAAATTAAATAAATGTGGACATAGACTCCCCAGAGTAGCAGAACTGAAAACTGTACCTATTTCATAACTGTACCTACTTCAATCTAATTAGCTAAAAGAATGGTTGGGAAAGTTATGGAAATTCTAGTCATATTCAAAGAAAATTGGGCAAAATCTTTTGTAAATCCAAGTTATAGTTGTTAAATTTCAAAATTTTAGTTGTCTTAGACGTTTTTGATGGTGCTGAATCTATTTCCACCATCCAAAACACGATTCAAACACTGTCTCTACAAAAATTTTTGAAAATTTTCACCAAATTCTGGCTCTTCCGGGCAATTCCTCCACCTCGGCAAAGGCAAATGCGGAATTTTTCTGTCCAATCTTTTCTAATAAGGTTTCTAATCATGAAACAAAAGCAGAGGCAAATGCAGAGTTTTTCTGTCTAATCTTTCTAATACGGTATCGGTATTTATATGGCTTGCAGCGAATTGGGCAGGTGAAACAACACCCAAGACACGCAAGGCAATAATACACGTGCCAAAGGAGGTTCGTACATTTTGCTGCATTCTTTCAATTTGTTAAGGCAAGGTAAGTACCGATTCTTCTTTTCTATGATTCGGTCATTTGCAGCTACAAATTCTATCAATGAACATTTATTGTTTATATTTACTTAAAGATTGATTTTGCTCAACGCCATCAGTTGGATGTCCAGAATCTGTATTCATCGAGATGGCTCTGTATGTATGCACCATGGCATTTTTATCTTATTTTGTTGCAGGCAGCCGTAGCTGTTTTACCGTATTCTTGATATAGCAGGAGAGGTTAAACCCTTTTTATTTATTATTTCACATGGTTTTAATTTTTGGCGTAGGGCAGGGATAATTGACCTCTGGTCGATATCGACGGTCTGCAGTTTCATATTTTTTGGCATTTGCTTTCTTCTTGTTTAATTATTTGAAACCGATAAAATGGAAAAGATGGGGTTCACCACGAGGGAATGAAGATGAAACAACTCAGGTTTGATTTGTTTTATTTGAACCGTGATTATATATTTACCTTTTCCTCTTACAAATGTTTTAGAGTTGAATTGTAGCTGAAAAGACAGAATAGTTGGTTTGGGCAATCGGATAGGAGAAAGGAGGAAGAACATTTCGTTTGGCCTCTAGCAGAAAAAGATAACACGATGCGACGTCCTTTTGTACTTAATTTGTCAGTGAATGAGCAGAGGGTATGAGATCACGACATCTTCGAGGGTTTATGTGAGGTATTTTCACTCATTTTGGTTGAAGTTGGCCTAGGTAGGTATGATATCAGTGAATGGTGGTTATTGTATTTTTTTCCGTACTTTCTACTTAGGTGAATTAAAGATGGGTTAAAAGTTTTGCTAAATAATGTAAAATAGTTGTTTATAAAAAAATTGTAAATTGACTATTAAGGTATTTGTTTTAATATTAAATTTTTAATAATGTGATTTTTTTTTTCCATATGTAAAATAGAATTGATTTGATATTAAATTTTTAATAAGGTGATTTTTCTTTTTTCATATGTAAAATGGAATTGATTTGATATTAAATTAGTATCAAATAGGAAATCAAAAATGTATGACCCCATAATTTATAATTATAAATATATTGAATTAGAATGACATAAGGTATCTATCAATTTAATTAATAAAACAACATCCACTAACATAATATCATATTTGCGTAGGAGGCTTTGGATTGATGGTGAATGGGTGCACTATTAAGGCACTCCTTGCGATAGGTCACTGGTTCAAATACTGTTAAGGCACTCCTTGCGATAGGTTGGTTCAAATACTGTTAAGGCACTCCTTCGATAGGTCACCGGTTCAAATACTGTGAAGGCACTCCTTGCCATAGGTCAAATACTGTTAAGGCACTCCTTGCCATAGGTCAATTAGCTAATCTAAGCCAAAACCAACTGACCACCAATATTAATTAAAGACTCTCGATTATTCATAAACTAACTTTATTTAAAAATAGTTACTAAATCAAATTCTAAAAATAACGCAAATGCATTCTCCATAGCTAAACAAACATAATACACAATTATTGCAACATAAGGCAATTAGCTAATCTAAGGCAAAACCAACTGACCACCAATATTAATTAAAGACTCTCCATTATTCATAAACTAACTTTATTTAAAAATAGTTACTAAATCAAATTCTAAAAATAACACAAATGCATTCTCCATGGCTTCCTTTCAAACTTTTAACAAATATCTCTACATTATATTCACTTACGTCAAAAAAATTCTAAAACATTATAACCATTCTTTCTCGTAACATTTATATTTAAATAAAAATAAATAAAATATCAAATAACTATTCTTTCATATAATTTTTATGTATTAAAAATTTGATAAAATATTAAATGGAAAGTCTACCCATTATAATTGTTTATTTTTATTTTTTTAAAAAATTTTCCATGCAATTTCACTATATCAAAAACACTTCATCTTCAAGTAAAAATTGTTAATAATGTAATTTAAATTTAAAACTCTATATACTTTTTAATAATAAACCTAAATTACTCAAACTCCAATCTTTAAATAAAAAAGAGTTAAAAATATAAAACTTAAAAACGTAAATAAAAAACAACGTCATTTCCATAATAATAACATAAATTTAATTTGGATTAAAAAGGAAAAAAACGAGTCCCACTTTTTGGTTTTTGTATTTTTTCACGTTCGCTAAATATCCCAGCACTCGCATCTATTTTGGTTTTTTTTTCACGGGCGAACGTGTTGTGAAAAATATATTAACATCAAACAGGCCGGACAGAGGTCACAAACGTTGCAGATAAAACCAGGTTTGTGCAATATTTACAAAAGAGGCATTCAAAGTTGGCTTTTCTCCTTCAACGGCGAAGGGTTTCTAATCCTGAAATATATTCTATAGGTTAAAATTAAACAAAACTGGACAGAGGTTGGGAAAAATTAAAACTATATTTCTGCAATATTAGCAAAAGCAGAGGAATTCATTTTTTTTATATTGGTAACTCAATTTTGGCATGGAAGTCAAACTGAAAGTGGGATGTATGTTGATGCCATTCCCACTACCCTCCCAGAAAGCCAACAGGACAATATCTCACACGTTCTCACTTTCATCCCTTCAATTTTTCTCTCTGCATTCCATTGCATTGGCTTGCCTTTTTTTTCTCCAAGTTATTTCCTCTGTTGCATGGCTATGCTACAAGAATTTTATTTTTTAGTGTAATCAGTGCTTTTTTTCGTTTTTCTTAAAGAGTGTTTGCATTGTTTTCCTGGGCGATTTTATTTCGTTGCTGTTTTGTAAAGCAGAAGAATCGATAGAGTTGAAATTCTTGATCCATTCTGGTGGATGAGCAAGTATGTTTTTTTTCCCTATATAGTTTTTACTTTTTACTAATAAAATTGTACAGTATGCCTAGTCCAAGTTGTTCAACAGTTTTTATTCATTGTTTCTCTATTACAGTGAAGCCGTGGAAAAATCGCAAAGGCTTTTACCAAAGAGATAGTGCTTTTATTTTCATTGGCGGTTTTTGCTCATTGGTTTTAACCTGCTTAATAATTTTGCAACAGGTGAAGAGAAGGGTTTGCCATGGAGGGAGAATCTAGGACGAAAAGCTTCGATTTCTGAATGTCTTCTGTTTTCTCACTTGTTTCTTATTTGTTTATCAGTCTAAATTCGTAGCAGATGCGTACTTTGTCAAATCTTTCTAGCACGGTATTTAAATGGTTTGCATTGAATGTGGACAGATGAAACAACTCGCAGAACAATAATACAGGTGCCAATGGATGTTGGTACATTTTGCTGCATTTATTCAATTGGGTGAGGTAAGTACCGATTCTTCTTTTGTCAAAGAGAGGGAAAATATTCGGTCATTCTCAGTATCCTCTCTGCGGTTACAAATTCTACCAATTCGATCTTTTTTTTACAACTGAAAAAATCTCTGATTTTATAAAATAATAATGAAAATTTAAGTCATTCTGGAAGATAATTATTTCATTCATTTCTTAGTTTACCTCAGATTGATTTTGCTCAATGCCACCAGTTGGATGATGTCCAGAATCTATACTCGATGAATATAGCCCAAGTAAACAGGTAGATGAGAATGCCCCAAGTAAAAAGGTAACCCTGTGGAGGATGAGGGTTAACATAATTTAACTTATTAATTTGTTCAGTATTGCCCCGTATGTTTGCATTTTCTACTATGGCAATTTTATTTTATGTTGCACAGAGCCGTAATAGTTAGTTGCTCTACCCGTGCTCTTGATACGGCAGGAGAGTTTAAAGCGTTCTTATTTATTATTTTACAGGTTTTTTATTTTTTGCAAAGGGCAGCGATAGTTGTCGTATTGTTGATGTCGACCGTCTGCAGCTTTTCAACTTTTTTCGCGTTCGCTTTCTTATGGTTTAATTATTCAAAACAGGGGAAAAGGGAAAGATGGGGGCTCACCACGAGGAAATGAAGATGACACAGTTCAGGTTTGATTTGTTTTATTTGGGCGGTGATTATATATATATATATCTTTCCCTCTCGATGTTTGACAGTTGAATTGTAGGAGAAAGGACAAAGAATACTAACTGGTTTCGGGAATCGAATTGCAGGAGAAAGGAGAACAAAATCTTCAAATTCTTCGTTGGGCTCTTTGTACTTATTTTGTCCGTGAAAGTGAGCAGAGGGTATAAGATCACGACATCTTCCTGGTTCATGAGGGTACTTATTTTCTCTGAAATTGGCCTAGGTATGTATAATTTTTAGAAAACCTAGGCATATATTAATGGTTGTTCGTGCAGTCTTTTTTAGTACTTTCCATTTAGGTAAATGGCTGGGTGAGGGTAAAGGTTTTCCATTTAGGTAAGTAACTAGGCGAGGGTAAAGTTTTTTGCTAAATGGATGTAAACTTAGTTATATATAAAAATATGAGTAAAAAATCTAAAATAATTATTTAGGAATATAATAATATTAAATTATATTTGAAAATTTATTAAATTTCGTTAATTATTTTTTTTTTTTTTATGTAAAATGAGATTAATTTAATATCAAATTAATGTAAATTTATTAATAATGAAAATAAGAATTCAAAGGTGTCTAACATCTTAATCTAAAATTACCATTATAAATGTAATGCATTGAATTAGAATAACATAAATTATATGTCAATTCAATTATTAAAACGATACCAACTAGTTTAATATCACATTTGTCAAGTTGTTGTTGTTGTTCTTTTTGTTTTCTAAATCTATTTTATCATGTAAGATCAATATGCTAGATTATTATGGCATAGTGATTGCTACATACAATAATAAAGACTATTAGCTAATTTAAGTCAAAATTAACTGATCACCAATATACTAGTATTATTATGCCATAGCGATTGCTACATACAATAATGATGACTATTAGCTAACTTAAAGCAAAGCCAACTAGGCACTAATGACAATTAATCACAAATGTTAAATCTATTTACATCTTGTAAGATCATTATACTAGGATTATTATGCCACAACGATTGCCACATACAATAATACAATAATAAAGACTACTACCTAACTTAAAACAAAGTGAACTAATCACTACTGTTAATTAAAAGCTATCTAGTCCACTAACTTTACCCATTATTTATTTAAGAATGATTCATCAAAATAATCTATGCTTGTTACTAATCAAATTCACAATATAAAATACCAATATACTCTACCTCACTTCCCATCAAACCTTTAACAAATATCTCTACCATATATTATGATTCAATTAGTTAAAAAAAAATTTTAACCAACCACAACAACTACTTTTTCATATAATTTTTATATTCAAATCAAAATAAATCTACTATAAATAAAAATACTACAAATTATCATTTAATATTTTTAATTATTTTTCTTGTTCATAAATTTCTAAAGCAATTTCAATATATAAATTTATTTTAATAATAAATCTAAATTACTAAAAAAAAAAATCGCTTATTATAACCTAAAAACTTAAATAATACCATTTCTATAAACGCATTTAATTTGGATTAGAGAAAAAAAAAGACGCGCTCCAGCTTCAACCTCGTTGGCTAGATATCCCACCACGAGCATCTCTTTTCATTTTTTCATTTTTCACGGGCGAACAGGTTATGAAAAATATATTAACATCAAGGCCGGACAGAGGTCACAAAGGTTACAAATAAAAGCCATGTCTCTGCAATATTTACAAAAGCAGAGGCATTCAAAATTATTTTTTTTCTTTTTACACGCGCGAAGGGGTTTCTGATTATATGTTAAAATTAAACAAAATCTAACAGAGGTGAGGTTAGGAAAAATAAAAACCATATTTCTGCAATATTTACAAAAACATAGAAACTCAATTTTTTTTCGTTCTGAGAACTCAAAATTTGCTTGGAACTTAAACTGAAAGTGGGAGGTTGATGCCATGCCCACTCCCCTCCCAAAAGCTAACAGAGATTATATAGGACAATCTCTCACACACAGCACTTTCTCGCTTTCATCTTATCATCTTCTTGTATCCTCTGCATTATTTCCTCGGTTGCATTTTGGGTTTTACAGTGATTTATTTTAGTTGCGTTTTTCCGTTTTGATTGTAGATAGTACTTTTTTTGTTTGCCTTGGGCGATTTTATTTTGTTGGTGTTATGTAGAGCAGAAGAATCGATAGAGATCAAATTCTTGATCCATTGGAGTGGATGAGCAGGTATGCTTTTGTTTTTTAATTAATAAAATTGTAAAGTGAAAAGCTGACTGGTAGATGCACAGTCCTAGTTGTTCAATAGGTTTTATCCATTATTTCTTTATTACAGTGAAATCGTGGAAGAATCGGAAGGACTTTCACCGCAGAGAAAGTGCTTTTATTTTCATTGACAGTATTTGCTTACTAGTTTTAACTTGCTTAATAATTTTGCAACAGGTGAAGAGACCAGTTTGCCATGGAAGGAGAATATAGGCCTAGAAGCTTCGTGAAACAACACGCAGAGTTTCTTATTTGCTTATCCGTCTAAATCCATAACAGATGCAGAGTTTGTCAAATCTTTCTAGTACGGTATTTAAATGGTCTGCAATGAGTCTGGACAGGTGAAACAACACGCAGGACAAGAATACACGTGCCAAAGGATGTTCATACACCATTTAGCGGCATTCATTTTATTAAGTGAGGTAAGTACCTATTCTTCTTTTCTTAAACAGAGAAATCATTCCGTCATTTTCGGTTCGCTCTCTGCATGTACAAATTCTATCAATTTGATCATTTTTTTCGTTTACTTACAATTCATTTCGTTTACTAACAATTCATTTCGCTCAATGCCATCAGTTGGAGGTGCAGAATCTAGATTCATGGAGATGGCCCAGGTAAACAGGTAGATGAGAATGCCTCAAATAAACAGGTAACGCGGTAGAAGATGAGGATTAACATTAATTGATTAATTTGTTCAGTATTGCCCTGTATCTCTCTGCACGATGGCATTTCTATTTTATTTTGTTGCGTGATGGCATTTTTATTTTATTTTGTCGCACGGAGCCGTAATAATTGTTTTACGGTATTCTTGAGAGGGCAGGAGAGGTTAAACCGTTTTTATTTATTATTTCACATGGTTTTAATTTTTTTTTGCATACGCCAACTATAATTGTCCTATGGTTGATCTCGATTGTCCACAGCTTTTCATTTTTTTGGCAGTTATTTTCTTATGGTTTATTTATTTGAAATCGAAGTAAACTGGGAAATATGGGGTTCACCATGAGGAAATGAAGATGACAGGGCTCAGGTTTGTTTCGTTATATTTGAGCTGTGATTATATATCTATCTTTTCATTTCACAAATGTTTTACAATTCAAAGGTTTGTTTCGTTTTATTTGAGCTGTGATCATATATCTGTCTTTCCCTTTCACAAATGTTTTACAGTGGAAATGTAGAAATGACAAAGAATACTTACTTGTTTGCGATCGAATTGCAGGAGAAATGAGGAAGAATTCTTCCTTTGGAGGTTTGCAGGAAAAAGAGGACATGAAGGTCTTTTGTATTTATTTTGTCAATGAAAGTGTGGACAGGGTATGCGATCATGAAATCTACATGGTTTATGTGAGGTATTTTCATATTCATTTTGGTTTATGTGAGGTATTTTCATATTCATTTTGGTTTATGTGAGGTATTTTCATATTTATTTTGGTTGAAGTTGGCCTATGCATGTATAATATCAGTGAATGGTTTTTCCTACTTTCCATTTAAGTAAATTGCTAAACTCATAGAAGATGGGGTTAAAGTTTTGCTAAATGGATTTCGAAATAACTATTCAAAAATAGGTTATTACTAAATTTCACTAAAGATGATTTTTGAAGTTAGCTGGAATTCTTACATAGCATTAATTTAGTTGTAAGTGATCTCACTTGTGTGTTTGTGATGTTTCCTCTCTGGATTTTTTTTATTGCATCATGTACACCACAATGGAAAAAAGATGGGCAGATATGAAATCTATTGGAGTGGATGAGCTTGATCAATGATGTAAAATTTTATCTAAAAGAATTAATAATTTAGAAGATATTAAAGCTTTTTATTGGTTATTTTAGTCATAAGTTAATCTTTTTTTATTGATTATTTCAATTTTTGGAATGATGCTTATTTGTTTTTAATTTGTTTGGTAATGTTTGGTTATTTGAATGGGTTCCATTTATGGTTTGAAATGAACTTTGATTTGCAACAGGTTATGATGAGGGTTCTTTGTTGAGAAAGAAGAGGAAATCAAGAACATTTTTGTTTCAACCTAGGAGCCACCCTATTTTTTCCTAAGTAGGTTTATTTATTTGGGTTGATTATATTATTTATATACAATCAAAATGGCAAAAGAAACTGATTCTTTTTCATTTTTTGTTTGCAGTCATTATAGAGATGAGATAACATGCTAGAGGAGAGATGATGGAGAATACGACTGAACTATTACTTTGAATCAGGTACATACATATTTTTTCACACTCTTTGTTTAGATGGTTATTCTATAGTTAACACCAACTAACTCCATAATTTATATGTTATTTGTATTAATATTATTTAGAAATCTTCCTACTGAAATTTCACTAAATGAACTAGATGACACTAGGAGCAACGTATTAGGTAAATACATATTTTTTCATACTCTTTTGTTTAGATGGTTATTCTTTAGTTAACACCAACTAACCCCATAAGTTATATGTTATTCTCCTTATTGTATTAAATATCAAATGCATAAGATTATTATTTAGAAGTCTTCTTATTAAAATTTCACTAAATGAACTAGATGACACTAGGAGCAACCTTTCCCAGAAGTTAGACAATTGCATTGGCCAAACATGTAAGTGTATTAATGTCATACACGGTGTATGCAAAATTTATTTTTTTCACAATCAAAGACAAGTATTTATGTTTTAATGTGGTTATGAACTTTTGGTAATGATTACCATGTTGGATAGGGGATTTGGGTTTTATTTTAGGGATCATTATATAATTTATGATTGTAAGTATTATCAGAATAGTGTTTATTAATAACTTTTTAAGTTTTCAAGAGGATTTCATTTTATTCTTATGGGAAAAATTTGGAGTATTTACTATTTTCATGAGTGTTATCTTATTGTAAGCTTCATAGAGATGAACTACAAATATAAAATGATACCTGATTCATTTGGATATCATATTTCAACTTTATATTTTTTTGATTTCACAAAACAATTTAATAGCATAATTTGATTTTGTATTTTTATAGCAAAGTATATGTGAATTTGGTAACCATAGTAAAGCATTCTCACAATAACTTGATCATAGATATTGTTTCTGGCCATACTTATGCCCATCTTAAGAAAAATGGGGAAATACCTATCCAATCATGTTACACTAGAAGATAATTTCGAAAGTTTTCAAATGAGGTTCATAAATCTAGCTTGAGCCTTCATAATTCATATGCTACATGGTTATCAACCCAATTCAATTGGAGATGGAAGTTTTTTTTTGAAGCACGAGAGTGTTGGTTATAGCTTCTATTACAAGGTAATTTGAAATCCTCACATAGTTGTTGCTTGGAGTCTTTTGAATAGCCAAACCATTAGTGTTTGCTCCTATAATAAACGATGTTAATGATAGTCTTGTTCTCAAATCTATAGAAAGGATGCAATATTAGTTTGTTTTTCAAGAGGGTGCCCAACCCAATCTTGAGTATGTCTCTCTTTGTCCTTTGCTCCCTATATTGTTTGTGAAGGAGGATGAGTTGTAATGCACATGATAACCTCACTTCTTTGGAGTCCAATCATCTTGAGTCTAGCTTAATCTTCTGCATTGTAGCTTTTCTTAACTCAAACAAATGTACTTCCTATTTTAGCTAGACAACTTTTTTCTTTTCTCTTCTTTTTTCATTAAATTATGCCAAATTTATTCCACTCATTCAAGTCATTTGGACTCAAAGGCTTTGAGTCTTCTGTACTAACAAGATATATTTATTATACATCCTTATCTCATTAATCATGGCTGGTTTTTGTCAAACTCCATAATATTCAAATTAAAATTTGTTTACTCGAAGTGAATACCTAGATGCTAGAGATTTGAATTAAGTACAAAATAGATTTTTTTTAAACAAAAAATAACGAAACCTATATGCTCCCTCATGAATCCCCATACAAAATCATTTGATTTTGGATCACAATTACTATTTTGGGATTGTTTTTAGTCAAATCATATATTCCACTTCCTCATGTATTATTTTTAAGGTGCAAGTGTAAGTTGTGAATCTTGCTATGTTTGTCTAAATGTTGCTTGAAATTTAACTCATTTGAATTGAACTTTATTTGCATGCCTACTATTTGGATTATTTGTTGTTGCTATAAATTAGATCCTCATAAAACTTGCAAAAACTTCTCTCTGCTTAGTCATTTTCATAACTTAATTATTTTTATCTTGCAAAGAGAGGTCAATAACCTTATATGAAATAATATATCTACTAATCTCACATAAGACAATGTCCTAAAAAACCAATTCAATTTTTTTTTTTTGGATATTTCAATGATGGTGAAGGAGTTTACCTAAAAACATGTAAAACATGAAGTGAAGTGCATTGAATCAAATACAACTCCAACTACATACATTATTAAATCTTCTCTCTTGGGCTTATCATTGCGTTTTCCCAATATAGGCCCTAGACCTTATCTAGCTCAAGTTAGCTCTTGAGACATCTGCTTCCTTGAGAACTATTTGTTACATTTTTCACTACTCCACTATGGCCCCACATTAGAGTGTTGAGCCAGTTAATTATTTAAGTGGTTCCTTGTCATTTAAACCCACTATTTATGGGTTACATTCATTGTTGTTTAGGTAGAATCCCCCCCACTTTTTTTCTTTGTCTGTTTGTGGGAGAAGTTTGTTCCCCATCCCCCTCCCTCTAATTCTCTTAATAGTTTCTTAACCCTCCATTTTCAATAATTGGTTCCCCTTGTCTCCTAGCAAGGCCTTTTCCATTGGTGAACAATTTGGTGTCTCTTTTAAGTTTTGTGGATGGTTTCTCCAGTCCATATTGTATTCTCTTGTGCGAGAGGCCTTCTTGCTCCTTTTCATTTGGGGACCTTGTCTCTCTCCACTTCCCTTGGGTGCATCACATTTCTTATGGACTTCCTCTCGTTTTAGTAGCATCGTTGTTACCTAAACAATTGTTGTTCCTACTACCCAGATTGGTGGAGTCTCTTTTCCTTTCTCTTGATTTTCAATACTCACTTGGCCTTGCTCCTCTGATTGTTCCTTCTTTCTCCTCGATTTTCTCCCTTTGTAGCTTTTTCGATTTTTTAGAGACCCCCTACTACAATGTTTTTCTCCCTCTTTTTTTTTTCTTCTTATTCTATACATAGGAAATGGAGAAATTTAGCAGACCCCTTTCTATAGGTGGGATTACATCCTCTTATCACTATTAGCATGGAACCTTGTACAACTTTAATGTGCCATGTTGCCTCCCTTGTTCATGAAGGTTATATAGGAGGTTGTGTATCCTCTTGTCATTGGGGATAACCTAAGAGCTCGTATAACTTTCTTTTCTAAGCTTCCTCCATCCACTCATTCTCCCTTTCTTTCTAAGCTTCCTTTATCCACTCATTTCTTCGTTCTCTTTGGTTTCCCCTTTTGGTTTTCCCTTTCTTGCAATAGCTTGTTGGCTTGCATACCCCACATGGCATGGCCCACCCTAGCTAGCCTTTGACTCAAAGCCATTGTGTACCCCACCTCTTATTCTTTTTTGCATCCCCAAGTTAGTCTTAGCCTTGTCAATGACATGTTTTTTTGTCCTAATAGTATAAACCATTGCGCTTGTAGCATTGCCCGTGAAAGTTTCATGCCTTTACCTTGTCAAAAGTGTGTTCGTGGTTGATCCGAATTGGATCCTTAAACTCTCTTAAAGTTACCCAAACTCTGTAAAGAAACTCAGGCCGAAGTTCAAAGTCTTGTGGATATCGAGCTTATCAGAAATAACCTCTTAACAATGGCAATTTGTGGTCAGCACGAAACAACGAGGACCCTCGGTCAAAGCGTGCAGACCTTTGGCCCATGGTGACCGTGCATTGGCACAAATTGGCAATCCGGAGGCCAAATCCAAAAACAGAGGTAGTTTCTGATATGCGATTAGCGCTAAGGGGCATCCCCCTCAGTGAAGGAAAGCCCTAAGCGCTTGGTCATGAGGAAAAGGCATACAACCGTACGGAATCAATGATTCCGTCAGAAGGTGGGTCCCGCGCCATTTAGGCAGTAAGCGGGTTCGGCCGAGTCCTGCACGATTCGATACATTGGGTGACACGTGTCCAGCGGATGTGAGAAAAAATCGCTCACATCATGCAAGTAAAGGTCACACAACTTACCCGTGTGATTTGGATGGAAACCGTAGGATCTGGAGGCTCCAGATCAACGACAGAGATGTAACCCGATGGATGACTGGATTTGACAAAGTCATAAAGCAGATTGTGGTGATTTTGAAGTCCGACGTGGACGATGAGTTGGCAGAGATTCGTGTTTCGCGGGCATTCTTGGAATAAACATAAATAACGTCTGTTTCAAATGATCGAGTGTTTCCGGTGAACCTAACACTTATCTATTACGTAATAGGTGGCCACTTCCCTGTGAGGTGCGATGCAGTGACTGTAATAGTCGAAAGAAGGGATTCAAACAGACAGAGGCAGGGAACGAGAGAGCTGAAAGCGGAAACGAACAATCAGGAAGCAGATGGCTTAAAGCCACAGACTGACAGAGATAGAGGGGGGACAGAAGAAGAGAGGAGAGCACACAACGAGAAAAATCTGAATACGCAGAGAGTCTTTGGAGTCACTCGGAGGTTGAGTGAAAAGCCAGAGAGCTCAATTGATAGCAACATATTGTTGTTGGAGTTGCTTGGAGGTCAAGCGACTCACAGAGGCATGCAAAGGCCGAGAGAAAGAGCTTAGAGAAGCCATAGCAGAGAGCCACGAGCCACAGCCAAAGCCAAGAGCCAGAGCGAGCGCCAGAAGCGAGAGTTGAGAGCCAGAACCAGAGCCCGAGCCAAAGAGCCAGAGCTAGAGTCAGAGCCAAGAGCAAGAGCTAGAAAGTCGAAGAGCTTCAAGAGCCAAGGTATAAGATGGTGTTCTGAGCCCAATGTTCCTGTGTAAAACATTGGAGTTGAGTGTAGAACTTGTAAAAGAATTGTTGCCATAATCCCAGGGAGCCTAGTCGAGTTGACTAGAGCTCAAGGAGACGTAGCCCAAGCGTTTCGAGTGAACTTCGTATTAAATTGTTGTCTTATGTGTTTGCTTATCGCTGCATTTGTCTATTATCATATGTATTTACATATCAACACGAACAACCGAATTTTTAAAAGCACATAAACAATTAAAAACACATGCAAGCATACACCTTATTTTCAAGCATTTCTTAATTCCGCATTGGTTAATCATTAAGACTTGGGAAAATTTAAAGCTTTGGAAGTGGGAGAGGTTCTTGTAAGTTAGACAAGAATCCTAAGAGCCCCATTTTCATATCAGTGGTCCATGTGTTACATACCCTATATTTGTCCTTTGTTCTTCTATTATGTGTCACTCTTGACACTTCCTTCACTTTACACCTTAAGCATAAGCCTTCTTACTTTAGCTTGCTTGCCTTGCATAACACTTCTTTTGGGTACCTCCAATGCCTTGGCATAAATTTCTTGCCTCTTTTCCATTTTTTGATTGACAAATCCATTGGTTCCTTCCTGAAATGTTTTCTTCAAAAAGCTTGGTGGCTTTGTCCTCTTCTCGCGAATTTTGACCTCTTATCCTCCATTTCAACTATGCACCTCTTCTTTTGGCCTCTTCCCACTTTCACATCTTGGCCTCCATTTCAACCTCACTATTGCCCTTTTTTTGTCTCATGACATATTTTCTTGGTCTCTCACCCAATTTTTTTGCCACATGACATATTTTCTTGGTCTCTCACCCAATTTTTTTGCCTTATGACATATTTTCTTGGTCTCTCACCCAATTTTTTGGCTTCTTAACAACCTTTTTGGAATTTCAACCTACTTTGAATTTCATTATTTTTATCCCTCATCTCCTTCATCTAATAGGACTTGTTTTTGGATAGGCAATGTTATTGCATAGACCTAGTTTCCTAGTTGGTAAAAAGGAAGGCATTGTTGATTTTTTAAGTGCAATAAAGACAAGCACAATTTTCTGCTATAGATAATTGCTTCTAATGATATCATTTTTACTTTACCAATTTCTGAATCATTAAGTAATTATAATTTAGAAAATTTCAACCATAAATGCAACAGAGCAATAGAGATCACAATAGGATAAGCATGCAATGAGACACAAAAACTTTTACCCTAGGAAAACCCAACCTTGGGAAAAACACAACAATCTTTTCTTAGGAGAAATTGTCCAATTCAACAAATGTACAATCTGAATATCCCAGTAAAACTTGGTCAAATTGACCAAACAAATCATATAGGTCAAACTTTGTTAAAAAAGATAATTTTAGTCTTCTGTAACAACTAATCAAATCTTGTTAAATAAGTTGAATTTCATCCTTTTCAACTGCCTTAGAAATTTCAGTCAACTTTCTCAAATTAAAATCAGCTTATTCAGACAAACTATGGTCAAATAGAGAAGCAGAAAGTTTCACCAATGCAGGGAAAATAACCTAGAAAAACCTTAGTCAATTCTAGTCAAAGTAAGTCAAACTTTTGGTCAACTACGCTAGTCTTGTCTCTCTTTCTCTCCTTCACATGGTTGGACAAAAAATATAAGATTTGATTATCTAAATTGATTCCAAATGGAGGATGTCGATTGGTGTTTTTATAGTGCTCAAAGTAAGAGGGTTTTGACCAACGGTCAAACCCATTCAGTTGGTGGGGCCGACCTGACTGTTTGGGTCCTACATGAACTTAAAAAATAATAATTTAATTTCCTTTGCTTTGTTGACTTGAATATCGACCTCAACTACAAAAATTCAACACTCCCTCTTTGTTAGGGAGGTATTCACCTTGACTTCTTAAGATGTACATACATTTGTTGAAAAAAAATCTCCATCCAAGAAAAGATTGAAATCATCCTGCATCAACATTAAGTAAAGGAGCTAGTCACCCACTAGTCCTTGGGTCACCAAACAACCAAGTTGTCACTTGCAACCATGTTAGTCACCCCTTGACAAATGGTGAAACCCAGGGCCCATTTTACCATTCCCACATGTCGTCACATGTTATTGAATGGTAAAAATACTTGCTCGATGCTATAAGGAACTCACTCAACCCATTAGAAAAGTAGCCTTTGGCAATATGGTCAGGTAACCCCTGACCGAGAGAGCACTCTGTGTCTTGATGCTTACTAGGCTAATCTCCCTAGCTGCATTACATGGCTCCTGGTCAATACCCTTTACCTAGGGGGAATTTTTGCACCTTGATGCTACAACATCAATATGTCCTCTCACCAAGGAAGACTTTCTCAACTACTCCATGGCTATCCCTGAATTAAACAAACTTCATCATGGGAAGAGGTTTTGTGAGAATGTTAGAAACCTGCTCATATGTAGAAATGTATTGGAGCCTCACTGCTCCCTTTTGTACCATGTTTCGTATGTAGTGGTACTTGATTTCAATGTGCTTTGACCTGTCATGGAAAACTAGATTTTTTGAAAGCTTCACATAGCTTTGATTGTCACAGTGTATCACAATCAGTTCCAACATCTGATCAAACAATCCTGCGAGTAGCTTCCGAAGCCACACTTCTTCACAAATCGCAAAATAAGTTGCAATATACTCAACTTCAATAGTGTTGAGTGCGACAGTTGTTTGCTTCCTTCTCATCGAGGATATCATAATAGAGCCCAAACTGAAACAACATCCTAATTTTCTCTTTCTGTCTTTAGTGGTTCTTGCCCAATCGAAATCTGTGAATCTCTCCAAATGTACTTCACAAATCCTGACATATCTCAATCCATAACTAATAGTGCCGCAATCCAATGTACATGCCCGGGTTCCACCAAGAACTGACTCATAGTGTTCAGTGCATAGCAAATATCAAGTTTGGTATTAACCAAATAATTCTATTATCTGGTCAACTGACGGTACATAGAGGGATATACCAAGTCTGAAGAGTCTCGTAGCTTCTTTAGATTAGTCACCATGGGAGTGTCCATGGACTTGAAATTCATCATCCCAAACCTCTAAAGGATGCTAATGATATACTTCTCTTGACCATGGAAGATTTTACCTCGCTCTTTCCACACTTCTAATCCTAAGTAGTAATGCATTGATCCAAAAATCCTTCATCTCAAATTCAGAATTCAATTCCCTCTTACACTGAACAATGAGATTATCTGCTCTTGTCAAAAATAAATCATCAACATATAGTAACAAAATCATAGGCCCACCTCCAACAACCTTGTAGTATAGATTTGGATCAACATCACTCTTGGTAAAATCGAGACTCATCAGGTATCCATAAATTTGAGAATACCAAGCCCGAGGTGCTTGCTTGAGTCCATACAAATATTTCTTTAGTCTGCAAACATGAGTCTTCCTCTCATGTACCTCAAAGCCTTGAGGTTGCTCTATGTACACTTCTTCCTCAATCACTCCATTGAGGAAATTTGTTTTCACGTCCATCTGATGCAATTTCTAGCTTGTAATAGAAATAATAGATCTAATAGAAGTGTACCTGGCAACTGGAGAAAATGTGTCCTCATAATCCTCTCCCTCTTTCTGGGAAAACTCTCTTGCCATGAATCTTGCCTTGTACTTGTCTATGCTACCATCAATTGCATGCTTGATTTTGTAGATCCGCTTGGAAGTCATCACTAACTTCCCTTCAGGTGTCGATACAATTTCCGATACATCATTCTTCATGATAGATTGATATTCCTCCATCATGGCATCCTTCCAAACTTGTTGGTTTTTTGCCTCCTCATAGCTATATGATTTAGATTCAATGATTTGACTCATCAATGCTGCATATCGTAATTACTTTTTAGGATGGTTGGGTTCTCTGAAAGTGCCATTAGGAGCTGCATGTCTCTTTGTATCTTGCAATGTACTTTGAATCCATGTTGGCCTCTTCTTGGATTCTGGAACAAAGGCACTAGGTGGGTCCACATGTTCATTTGGCCCTTTTGACTCTTCTTGATGATCTAGGGGATGTTCCATAGGTCTTGAGCCCACATCCTTGGGAACCTCTTGCTGCTCATCATCAGTATCCAAGTGATATCCTTTGGACTTCCAGAAGGTGACATCCTCATCAAAATTAACGTCTCGACTAATTTCAACTTCTTGTTGTCCTAGAAAATAAATCATGTAAGCCTTTGATGTCTCATTGTATCCAACAAATGTTCCCTTCTTCCCAAAAGGCTTTAGCTTAGTCCTCTTCTCCTTGGGAATATGATTGTAGACAGGATACCCAAATATCCTCAAATGCTCAACCTTTGGTTTCTCAGCTGTGAAGACTTTTTCAAGAGTCTTATTCCCCAATATCCAGTGAGGACTTATGTTCTGGACATAAACTACTTCCTTGGATGCCTCTCCCCATAAGAACATGGGTAAGTCTTGATCATGAATCCTTGCTTTCATAACTTCCATAATGGTTTTGTTCTTCTTTTCAACAATCCCATTATGTTGAGGGTTGTAAGGGATTATCAAGTCCCTCTTAATCCCAGCTTCCTTGTAGAAGGAAATGAGTTCCTTAGAGGTATACTCTCCTCCATTATCTAACCTTAGGAATTTAATCTTCTTGAATGTAAATTTATCCACCTGAGCCTTGAATTCTTGAAATGCGTTGAAGACCTCATCCTTGGTCTTCAATAAGTAAATTCATGTCTTTCGGTAGAAGTCACTAATGAAAGTCACATAATACAAAAAACTACCCAAGGTTGAAATTGACATTGGTCCACATACATCTAAATGTATTAGATCCAAAATTCCTTTAGATCTATTGTCACTACTCGGAAAAGGTCCTTTGACATACTTTCCAAGTGCACAACCTTTGCAAGCTCCTTCATGCTCTACCTAGATTTTTGGAAGACCTATAACCATATTCTTTAATGTTGGTAAATCCTTGTAGTGAATATGAGAAAATATTCGGTGCCATAATTCACATAGATGAGTTTTGTCATGTATCAATGCTTGAATTGATTGTCCCAAGAGTCTATACAAGCCTCCCTTGAACACCATTCACCTTAGCATAATCTATGCTTGAACCCTTCTTCCATACAAGGACTTGTCCATCAATGAACACAACTCTATATCATTTGTCTTCTAAGGAGGAGGTAGAAAGCAAATTCTTTTTTATACCAGGTACATATGATACATCATTTATAAAAATACTACCTCTTGACTCCAACTAGAAAGATGTTGATCCAGCGCCTTTGATTTCATACTTGTTATTGTCACCAAGCTCCACTTTCTATGTTGACTTCTTTTCTACCAATTCTGTGAGACTCACAATTACCTATCATATATCTGGAGGCACCACTGCCCACTAGCCAAATGTCATTATGATTTGCAATAGAACCTGCAAGGGAAGAAAAGAAGAAATAATTGTCATCATCAGTATTATCATTCCTTGACATCTTCTTATGTTCATCATCAATGTTTGCGATTGAGACATGTTGTGTGCCCTTAATCTTCCTATTATAATTTATACTTTGCTTCAGGGAATTTGTCCTTATAGTGACCAAACTTGTGGCAAAGGAAACATCGAATCTTTGACATATCCTTCTTTCCTTGAAATTTCTTCTTCCTCTACCATTCTTAGAATGGGTTGCAAATGCGCTTCAAAATCACCATCTTGAGGTCTCTGAATCTTCCCTTTTGATACTAATCTAGATTCCTCTTGAGTACATGAGGTCCATAGCTGGTCAAAACTCAGAACTTCTACTCTACCACAAATGCTAGATGCAAATGAATCCCATGAATCAGGTAGACCATTAACAATTGTAGTCATAAGTTATGTTTCTTCAATGCTTCCTCCAATAGCATGAAGTTGATCTCTTAATTGAGATATCTTCATGAAGTAGGAAACCACTGTATCATCTCTAGTCATTTGAACATCATCAAGTTGGTTCCTCAAGCTCATTTTCTGACCAATGTTGTTGATGGTATATAATCTTCCTATGGAATCATACATCTTCTTTGAAGTTTGGAGTCCTGAAACATATGAAATCAAGTGGTCTCTGATGGATTCAACAAGAATCCTCTTAGATGTGATTTAGACTTCTTGTACCTAGCTTTTCCTTCAATATCCCGTGGTTATGTAACCTTGCCTTTCACATAATCCATAATATCATTCTCTTCAAGAATGAGATCAATCCTTGCCTTCCAAGCCCTAAAATTTGTAGCACCTTTCAACCTATTCTCTTCCTTAGTAGATGAACCCATGCTCAAACATCTGGTTACATATTAGATTGTAGAAGTAGGTGTATTCAAGAGTGATCTCAATGCCCTTTCCTTTACCAATGCTCTAATACCATGTTTATTTTTCAAGTGCAATAAAGGAAAGCACGATTTTCTATTATAGATAATTACTTCCAATGATATTTTTTTTTACTTTAGCACGTTCCAAATCATTAAGTAAATATACTTCAAATAATTTCAACCATAAATGCAATAGAGCAATAGAGATCATAGTAGAAAGAGCATGCACAAGAGACACAAAATTTTTTACCCTGGGAAAACACATCTTTGGGAAAAACCCAACTATCTTTTCTTAGCATAAATTGTCCAATTCAACAAATGTACAGTTTGAATATCCCAGAGAAACTTGGTCAAACAGAGCAAACAATGATATAGGTCAAACCTGGTCAAAAGAGAGAATTTTAATCTTCTATAATAGCCAGTCAAATTTGGTCAATGCTAGTCAAATAGCCTGAATTTCAACCTTTCCTCAAGAATTTCAGTCAACTGCCTCAGTCAAACTATGGTGAAATAGAATAGCAGAAGGTTCATTCAACGCATGTAAAACAACCTAGAAAAACCTCAGCAAATGCTAGTAAAAGCAAGTCAAATTTTTGGTCAACTTTGTTGGTCTTGTCTCTCTCTCTCTCTCCTTCGCACACGTGGACAAAAAACAGAGGATTTAATGATCCAAATTGATGTCAAATGGAAGAGGTCGATTTGTTTATTTATAGTGGTCAAAGTAAGAGGGTTTTGAACAAGGGTCAAACCCATTCAACTGGTGGGGCCGACCTAATTTTTTGGGTCCTACACGAACATAAAAGATAATAATTTACTTTCCTTTGACTTTGTTGACTTGAATACCGACCATAGCTACAAAAATTCAACTGGCATGACCTTCCTTCTTGTTTCTTATAATTGCCCCAATTGTCATTTCTCTTCATTGTCGCCCCATTGTATGTTCAAAGTACTTGTGAAGAGTCAAACAACTAGGGTTTTTACCACTCAAACTAGCAAGGGACCTAAAAAAGGTTCTTAAGAGGGCAACTGCTAGGTTAAGGGCAATGGTGGAGGCTTAACCCATTGTCACCATAGCTAAGTCTCCCTACCCTTTATGGAATTTCAATGATGGGAGGAGTCCCGATAGTGTAGGGATCACTTGTAAAGTATAGGTCAGTGGATAGGTGGAAAGTGGCCTTGGAAACTCTTTCCCAAGGATGGAGTGAAGAATGGAACTTGCCTGCTCTTTAAGCAAGGGACTTGGTCCTCTAGGGGTAAGGGGTGAGGATTGGAGGGTTGAGGGAGAAGGAATAGGCTTATAGATGAGGTTCTCAATCCCTATAATCATTGGGAAACTTGGATTCCCAAACAGTCCTTGAAAAATAATCTCTATTGAGAAGTGTGACCACACGAGGCCAAGTGGACCTAGCCCAAGTTCGGGGATGGAATGTAGCAACCAATGATGTTCCTATCCTGGACAAGGTGAGGGGAAAGGACCAAAAAAGAATATACTTTCTTCAAAAGGTTAATTGATACTATTGAGGTCTATCATTGGGGATGCCTAGGCACAATTCGATCCTAAAGCTAGGGATTGAGATTCCCAGAGATTCCACCGTTAGAATTGCCTCAAATTTTGAGGAGAGGGAGGGAACCCACCAGCGCAATAGCCTATAGGAGATCAAATTTTTTCCTTGGGTCAATTCCTGTGAAATTAATGTCCTAGGTGACCTAATGGGGCTGGACTTGGTGAAAAAGGGGAAAATTGTTAAAATAGGGTTGAAATGATCACCCTTTTTGAGGGATTAGTGCCTAGTTCACTTGGGATATGGAGTCAAGGATAATGATGAGTAAGAACTTGGTTTCTTGATCAAGGAGGCCTAGAAAGTCAACTTCATCCAATGTTGAGAGAAAGAAAAGAAAAGTGACCTTCAAGAATTTGTACTTCAAAGAAAATGATGCAAGCTTTGTGAGATAAATAAATCTCTAGGACATTTCATTCATATAACATTGGCCAATAGTAAATACATTAAATTAGCTAAAACATGCTCAATTCCACATTTCAATAATGCAACAACTAGCCCTAATTTTAATTGTATGCAGCAACAAGAGTAATAGCATCAAAATTTACTTACAATGTTAGAGTATATCCAACCAGTATTTTTTTTGCTCAATAAAGCTCCAAGACAAGAGAAGTAGCCCAAATCCATGCATCAAAATTCATCCATCTCCAAAAATATCCATCAAGGAAAAAATGTGAAATTTCTCTATGATTAGAGAGATCCCAAGTCTAGTGATGATACAAATGAATGTATCTAATATCAATATATAGTCTCCTAAGGAGTTTGAATTAGCCTATGCGCCTATATTAGCCCCTAATGATAAAATAATGTGAAAATAAAACCCCTATTGGTGACAAGCCCACTAAACTAGCTCATAAGTTTAAAAACAAGCCTCACAAGGGGCCAAATAATGATATGTGCATGTCGTAGGGCCCTGTAAAGGCTCAATAACATCCTGAAGTGCCATATTGAGGAATAAATTCCTTAGGATATGATGGACAAGGGGGTGGCCCCTTGTTCTCCAAGTAGTAGACATGTGGTGCTCCCATATGAATCAGAGATGCATGTAGATCCCTAGTAATGGTCTAAGTTGTGGAATGAATGATGCCATGACATTGTACAAGTGATGGGACACCTGCCAAGAGTGTGGGGCTCTTGTGGGATCCTGTTGGGCATATTGTACTAAGCATATCACCATCATCTAAAAAGTGGATCGCTAGTAGTCTTTGAACATCCATGAAGATCTGTGGAATGTTGTCTGCTATTGTGGAGGCCCATGGCTCTCTATGTACACCCTACACGTGCCAATGTAGACCTTTGGGGGTCAGGATCCCAATAGGGAAACCAAACCCAAATGGAAACCACCTGCAATCCTGCATAAGATCCAATGCATCCCCTAGGTTTCCAATACAACCAGTCATTAAAATAATCGTGTAAAAGAGCTTACAAATCATGGATAGCAAAGTGGGCACTTCAAAATGGCATGCCCTTCCATAGCGGGCTTTGGCATGTGCTAGTGTCTCCAAGCTCTAAAGGGGGTTAGCCAAGTACCTTCTTAGGTAGTTTCAACCCTTAGAGGGGATAGTATGTCCAAGGTACATCCCTCTAGTGGGGGTGGAAAGTGATAGATAAGTGAGATGGAATAGGGAATGCGAGGGGCAGCCCTGGGCCACATAGTGGGGCATAGGGGTAGCTAGATAAAGGGAATCCCACACCTGGGTATGTAATGTATAGGAGAGAGCAGTTGTGGTACATGTGGTGCCCTGGCCTTGATTTTTCCACCCTTCTTCATATACCTTTTGCCTTATATGAATTTTCTTTAATTAACTGCTCGGGGCTCAAAGGACAAGAGCATGATGTGTTAGCTATAATAGTGATCACCCCCTTTTGGTAGGGCATTTCATTGCCCTCCAAGGATTGGGACAATCATGGGTTCTTGAATGATAGAGGAGGCTCATCTAGGGCCTATGGAACCAGGGTGATGGCCAATGATTGGGCTAGAGCTCATGTAATGGCTTTTGCCCACGTGCTAGTTATTTTTGTCCCGACCATCTTTTGCATTTTGTGGTATAGTTTCTTGTTAAATGTGTCCAATTATGCTTTTCACTTTTCCTTTTCATTGCTTCAACCTCCGGAGCATCATTCTAGGCCTCACCCAAGGTGGTGGCAAGGGGATAGGGAGGCTAGCCCTATGTGGACCTAGGTGGGAGAAAAGATGAATGGGGGAATAGGGAGTGGAAAGGGAGCAATATGTGCAGGTAAAGGAGCGGGACCATGCACCCAAAATTGGGGTTTCCCAAGTAGTACCACCCTAGAACCGAATGGTCAACAAAGGAGATCCAACAGGACTACGATCCAAGGGTAGCAACCAAAAGAGATCAAGGGGACAGGAGCACAAACTAAGCCCAATCTTTCCGCCAAATCCCCCCATCAATTCATACCCAAAGCATCCATGATAAGTAAACCCAATACTCAATTACCAAATGACAAGACATACCTTTAGATTCGGGAGGCCCACCTTCAAACATATGATCAATACAGGTGGGTGAGGGACCACATGGCTAGCTCAGGTGGCAGAGAAATGGCACAACAAGCTAGCAGGAGGCATCAAAGGGTTGTTGGCTGTCGGCTGAGGTTCATCATGGAGAAAAATTTCTCTTGGATATATCACTCAAAAAGTGGTGGGTAACAGGGTTCATTAGTGGTAGAAACCATGCTTTCACTATAATGGGCATGTCTTCTTGATGTGAGAAAAATATAGCACAAAACAATTGACATTTTATGCCAAGTTGTCGGATAATTTTTGAAAGTGTTGTAACCTTGCATGATGGTTCATGCTTCTCTTCCTATATCTTTTTCTACCCTTAATTTAAGCTATTTAATTGTTCTTCTCCTTTATAGTTGGTGGTTATCAACATTAACGTATCAAATTATATTATTAGCCATCCCAATACTACTATCATCACTTGTCTTTATTAAAATCTAGGACCAACCAAGAGTGTTGAATTTGACTACGCGATTTAATGTTAGGACACATGTTTAATCAAATAAGTTTATTGAAGGTTCCCCTTCCTTTTTTAGCCTTTGATTTCATCAGGGAATCCTTTCCTAGTGTTAGATTTTACACAAACCTAGCATTAGGCATTTAATTCCAAGCAATAAATTACTGAATAAACACACAACTAGATTCCTAACACATAATATTTGGCAGAAGCAAAGTATTATCTGAATCAAGTAATCATAAACATATTTTTGCCCAACAAATAAGTTCTTCATTAATAGAAACTCGAAACTTGCTTGGGCTACCATCCTGAGACAGTTGTCCTACTAAGAAATTATAGATTATAATACATTGGGTTTGATCCAACAAATTTTCTCTCTTGCAGATATGAATCTCCAACCCTTCTGCACTTTCTCGGACCTAGTGCACGCTTACTGATATGTTTCTCTCAACCTTGTGTTGTTGTTGTGTGTATTCTCTTCACTTTAGCCTTTCTTAATATCCCAGACATGGGATTATCTGAAAATAATATCCCACTCTTAATATCATATTATCTGATAGTCGTGCCCAACACATGCTCAAATAGCTCCCCTATAAGATTTCTCCACCACACTGCCTCAGAGCTAGTCATACTAGCAACAATTTATTGTACCTTTATTCTAATGAAAGCTTGTATTTTTGGCTCATCTAGGAAATCATGGCAGATCCCAAGCTGAAGAAATATCTAAATGTGCTCTTCTTATTTCAAGCCCAGACAGTTTTAGTGCATCAAGATGTCTGACAGTGTATCTCGGTCCATGATTAATAGTTTCAACAAATATTAAGCAATAACCCAATATACATGACCAGGCTTAATTAGGCTCAGAGTACACGATGCAAAGAAAGGATCCATTTGACTGCCTTGTCATCATGGGATCCATCAAATCTGAATCTGAAGAGGTGTCTCTCTCAATTGCTTCAGTGTAATCCATCATGCCAAGTTTATGACAACATACTTCCCTTAACAAGGAAGTCCTCACCATCTCCTTGTTACACTTGTAATCTCAAGTGCTTGGTCATATGGACTCAGAGGTTAACTCCTTCTCGTACTCAACATAAATATGATTTGATCCTGTTAGAAAATAAATTATTAGCATATATGAAGCCAGATATAAAAGACATACCTTCAACCTTGAAGAGGGGTTGGAGAGTGTATCAGATGTCCAACAATCCAAGCATGCTAGGTCCAAGGGACTTGCTTCAGTCCATATGGGAATTAATTCAATCTATATTCATGAGTCCCTTCTTTTGTGCCTAAAATCCCTGAGGTGGCTTTAAGTACGCTACATTATTCAAGAAGCCAATTTCACATAAATTTGATAATAGTCCATAAAATCTAGGATCTCGTCATAGTCCTTTCCTATTGAGAGAATATTCCTTATGACTAATGAATTTAACATCACAAAGGCATCTGACACTGTTGTGTCTTGTCATCTAAAATGGTCCTTGCATGAAGGACATATAGCTCTCATCATCTTGTTGCATTCAACCTGACAATCTACACCCTCTGAATAGGAAGCTTCTTCAATCATAGACATCAACCTGGGAGACAGGGATCCTTCCTTCAAGGTTTGAGATCTTGTCCAACTTTCAAGTGCCAAAATAATCATGGGAAGGCTATGCATCCTCCTTATTCTTGATATTGATGACTAGGTCTTTCCATACAGTTGATGTACCTATTGACCCCAAAAAAAGAGTAAGAACAATAATAACAATTTCAAATAAACATAATGAAATTGTACCTAATGATAAGGCAATATTGTCTATATTATCTAGATATGAGAGTTCCTCCTTCATTTTATTGCACTAATTCCCTCTTGAAGCTAACTCTTCTTGCATTACTCCGCATTCTGATGATCCTCAAGATGGATCTCACATCCTCATTCAAGAAGTTAGAGACATTCAAATACTCATGTGGGAATAATAAACAATAGTCTAAAATGATACAAAGAAATAACATGAGCCTTGAAAGTACTTATCTTTAACGAGGATTGAAGGAAGCTATCAAATCCCTCTTGATCTTGCACCGTGGACCTGCTGATTTTTGGTAGCTTGGGAGGTGCTCCAAGCCCTAGGGTTTGGGGTTTGGAGGTTGGAGCACCACAAAAGTATTTTGTGGGATTGGAACACAAGGTGTGGGATTTGCACCCAAGATTTTGGGTGTGAATCCACTAGTGGATTTTGATATGTGATGATTCGAGATGATAGAGGACCTCAAGAGGAGAAAGAGGCAATGAAAACCAGTCAAATTCGAGCTCTAGAAGTGGAGATATTATCTTTTATGTGGCTGGTGGGTTTTGTGGATGACAAGTCATGTAGACTTGTGTTTTGTGATAGTTGTACAAGCCCACTAGGATAGTTTGTTGAAGCCCTTGTGAAAGATATAAATACAAGGTGAGTTGGAGGTCATTTGTCATCATCCAAGTGCATCTCATGTAAAATACATCTCTGAGGCAGTCAAGCTAGAAGAGGAGGCTAGACGAGTTTGTTTGGGACTATTTTTATGTGTTTTTTGTGTCTCTTACATGGCCGAGAAGATATAGGAGGTTTCTGCATTTGTTGAGGGTGGATAAGTGGTGTCTTGGGGCATATTTTGGGTGTTTTCTCTTCCTACTAGTAGGACACATCCTTGGAGGTTTCTACAAGTAGACCGCAAGCCTGTATCACCTTGGAAAGGGGGTTGAGAGGCTGGAAGGATGCCACAGGCATTGTTTCTCTTGCACAGGGAGGTTGTCAACATATTTGAGAGCTGGTATTAAGCGTAGGACAACAATACGTTGGAGCAGAAGTGTTTGCAGGGAGGCTGCAATGTTTGAGGAGGTATGGTAGGCAAGAAAATGGTGTTGTAGCAGCTTGCCAACAACCGTAACTAGAGATCATACTTGCAACAAGAAGATACCAGCCCTTGAGAATGCACGTATGTGACGTGTCGATGTATTTGTGTTGAATTGGATGCTAGTGGATGAGAGGTCCTTTGAGAGGACTTAGTATTGGATGCTCGTGGTATATTGGAGGGAAATGTGAGAGTGGATCAAGAGTGGGCTAGAGTAGCACCTTGATGGACTAAGGTGGCTACGAGAGGAGGTAGATTGAAGGAGCTTAAGGTTTTGGCCAACCAAGAGCAGTTTGGTATAACCCGTGTTCATTTTTGGAGAAGCGACATTCGATGATTATAGGTGGCAACCCTCCTGCCCTATGTTAGTCTTTATTGGAGCAGTGCAAGAAGACTATAGTGGGAAGAAAAGTCCCAAAAGAGATAAGGAGATGTAGTGGGAAGAAGTCTCAAAGTGTTGTGTCTTGGAAGGATGAAGGAGAAACCAGTGAGCGTGAAGACCCTCTGTTTTGATTGTAGATGGAATTATGATCAACTAGAGGGAATATTGGAGAGCCGAGTTCAATGGCATTAAGGAGTTGGTAAATTGATATAGCTAGGTGTGGAATTACGAAAGCAAAGGACTTGTAGTGTACAGGATATGACAAAGAAAATGTGATTGTCAACTACATTACCTAGACCTTTAGTGTGTATTGTATCATGTATTCTTGTACTAGTGGATGTATGAGGGCCATTATCACTAGTATGGGAGCCCTAGACTATTGTATTATCAGTTTGCTTAATATAAAAAAAAAAATTGGTTGGTATATAAATTTGTAAAAAGTTGTGTATATTTGGTGCACTAGTAGATTTACTATTGTATATTATTTTGATGTGCAAAGTAGATTTGCTGCGATACTTGGATTGGTAGCATCAATGATTTAAGATTCTATCCTAGACTCCAGTATTGTGGAAAAACAACATGGTATCATAGCTACTTTGAAGGGCTAGTGAATTAGAGTGTGCGCAACGAAGTACAAGTTAAGAGGGAGTTGGTAACATTGTGGGTGAAGACTGCCAGCAAAACGATGTGAAAGGCAGTCAAGTTGGCTTCAAAGTATATATAGATTACACGCTAGCTTAATAAAAGGACACAACAGTTCACTAAGTTCACGTCAGCTTGCATATATGGACTAACACCTATAAAGATACAACTGGAGTAATCACAGGAGGACATAATTTTGAAGCACTCTGAAACTTTGATGGCACAGTAAGGTACAAGATTTTGGTGATAAGAACAGTGACATCTTTGCATAATATATCTGAAATATCAGACAAGCATAGTGACACATAATCTCGGGTTTCTCTATGATTTTTTGTGGGAAAAAGGACTTTGGATACCTCTGTTATCTTTCGTGATAATCACTATGAAATATAACAGTCTCATGACCACGTTCTCTTCTCAATTTCAGTGACTGTTGTCTCAGAAGTTATAGTCTTGACATGCATATGAAGAACCTCAGTCATACTCTGTCTCAGCTTATATATATACACAGTCACAATCTTGATCTCACAATCTTGGTGTATCTACAATGGAGAGGAGCATATAGCCTCGACGTATCATCAAGACACAATCATGATCTAAGTATAGTCATAACCATGGTCTCAGGAAGATCTCTATAGTAGTGCAACAAGATGACACAGTAATGATGGTGCAGTTGAGACGATGCAACAATCATCTATGTGAAGATGGAGTAATGGTGTAGAAGCAACGATCTCATTGTCATAATGAGTATCTCAATAGAGGCAGAATAATTTTCTCATTGATGACAACAGCAAGGAAGATCTCAGTAGTGTAGTGATGATGAACTCAGCAATGACGAAGAAGTGGATTGATGTCTTGGTCTTGGAGTGGCCTAATAGGTCAAGAGTCTAGGTCTTGGTATTTTTCAATTGGAATCTCTATAAGAAGAATTTTGTGCGGGTTTTCCTCTCCAAGAGGGAGAGGTTTTGGCCTTGGCAGAAAGCCAAAATCTTGTGTTATTGTCTCTTGTATTCTGGTAACTGTTTGATAAGAAATACACATACTAATGATATCAAGATAAGAGTGTGCTAATAAGCAAAATGTTAAAAGATCTCACAAACAGTTATCATGTGAAGAAGAATCACATAAACGACATTTTATCTAGATTCTTCAACAAGGTGAAGGGGTGACTTCGTACCAGATGATGTTGTCTCAAGTTCATGATGATCTTGTTGCCATCAGTGTGACTATTGTAGATTCTGAGATGGTAAGGATTTCCTTGAAGGGGCTTACTCCAGGGTGGAAGCCATTTATCAAGGGGATTTTTGCCAGGATGTAATAGGCTATGGGATGAATTCATTCAGGAAGAGCTGCGAGATGAGGATCTTCATCTAAACAAGTAGGCTTTAGATGATGATGTGGCACTTATAGTGAAAATGAAGGGAAAGCAAAAGGACTTGATTAAGATCAAGTGTTTTAGCTGTGGCGAGATGGTTCATTTTTCCACAAGATGTCTAATGAAGAAGGGAGATGATGAGAAGAATAAAGGGAGGAAGCAAGTCGCGGGTGTTGCCACTTCTACAGAGATAGATGATCTATGCAAGAGGTTGGAGGAGGACTTTGGTTGATCTCTCACTTCTCGCAGAGTACCATCGACGAGGTTGCATGGTATGTGGATAGTGGAGCGTCGAAGCATATGACAGGGTCACAGGATATGTTCAAGACTCTAGCTGAGTGGGACTCAAAGTTTCACATGGTTTTGGGAGACAAGAGTTAGGAGGAGATCAGAGGATTAGGGTTCGTGCCATTCAGGATGGAGTCAGGAACGATGATGCAAGTTCAAGATGTATTATTTTTACTAGGAGACATATATAGTGTGATGTCTATCTCAACATTTGAGTAGAAGGGGTTCGAGGTCTTGTTCTAGGATGGGAAGACAAGACTCCGCCCCAAAGGTTATAGCTCCGTAAGTGTCGCGATTGAAGTTAGAAAGCATGGTCTATAGAGGTTGACGGGAAAGCCTATAGATCATCGGAAGAAGAAGCATAACCAGGTACAAGTCCTAGAGAAGCAAGTGCTTGTTTCAGAGGAGCAGGTACAAGTTCCATAGAAGATGGTCCAGGTTCCGGAGGCCCAGAGGGAGTCGAGTTATAGAGGGAGTTTGCACGGTCAGAGGGAGACCGTGCAACCTAAGAAGAGGACATGGTGAGTGAGGAGCAAGGGTGCTTCTACAACTTCTAAGAGGGAATCATGGAGAGACTGGAAGATATTTTAGGAGAAGAAGAAAAAGCAGGAGGCTTCCAGTGACGATGACACTTTTGAGAGAGGTGTAGTCCATGTTATAGGGATTGGTGCAGTTTTTGGTGACAAGAGTTGGGGGAGTGTTGTGAGTAGTGACAATGATGATGAAGAGCTACTTCCTAGTCTTGGAGATACCTCTCTCATTAAGAGGGAGTGTTGATTTTTGGTAGCTTGGGAGTTACTCCAAGCCTAAGGGTTTGGGGTTTGGAGGTTGGAGCACCGCAAAATTATTTTGTGCACTTGGAACCCAAGGTGTGGGTTTTGCACCCAAGTTTGTGGGTTTTGCACCCATGTTTGTGGGTTTCACATCACTAGTGGATTTTGACACGCGATGATTTGAGATGGTAGAGGACCTCAAGAGGAGAAAGAGCAACAAGAATCACTCGAATTTGAGCTCCATAAGTGGAGATATTAATTTTTTATGTGGATGGTGGTTTTTGTGAGTGACAAGTCATGTAGGATTATGTTTTGTGACAGTGGTACAAGCCCACTAGGATAGTTTGTTGAAGCCCTTGTAAAAGATATAAATACAAGGTGAGTTAGAGGTCATTTTTCATCATCCAAGTGCATATTCTCATGTTAAATACATCTCTAAGGCAGCTGAGCTAGAGAAGGAGGCTAGACAAGTTTGTTTGGGATTGTTGGAATTTCTAAGTCTAACTGTTAGAAACCCTTTATGTACTTTTTGATTTATTTATGCCTACTTGTTCTATTTAATTAACAAGTTATTTACCATGTAAATACTGAAAATAAATACAAGTACATGCTCAACACATTACAGATCATCAAATAAAGGAAAAACAAGCACACAAGTGACACCGTTGTTTTTTGACCAATGTCCCCAGAAAAACCCAATGCGAGAAAACCGGTGCAACTATCTGAGGGTTTTATTATTAAGCAGTTTCAGAATACAATCTGGGTGCCAATCGGCTTACCCAATAAAGAATGATCTTGGTAGTGGTACCTCTTAGTCAGAGATAGATATTCTGGCTAAAACCTAGATGAACAATCCCACATCTCTCAGCTCCAAGCTGCCCCACAAAATCCCCAGTGTCTGCCTCTAGGGACTGCGTCAGCCTCTTTGGCCCAGCGTCACCCAAACCCACCTTGCGTCAGCCTTTCGAGGCACCCTGTCAACCTTTAGAGCCTCTACATCACCCACGCTGGCTCTCTCTGGCACTACGCAGCTCCTGGTTGCCTCTGCATGGGCCCTGTCTGACTCTGCATGGCCTCTAGCTAGCTCTGCGTCCCTCTCTCCCAGCTTCTATGTTGATGCTCCTGGTACCCTCTCTAGATTTCTGATTCTGTATTCACTGCGCCTCAGCTGCAACTATGATCACTCCTTCGATTTCCTCAGCAAGCCCTACCCTAGAAAACCAAATTCTTGATCAACTTGATGTGTTCTCCAAGTGACCCTCAAGCCTCCTCTTATGCTTTTCGTTGACAATTCAACAGCTGAGATTAAGTCTCTAATCAACGGCTAAGATTAACTTTGGCTTGGTCCATGACTTTTGGACCCTTCTAACACAATTTTATATTAATTCACATTAATATTTTATTCCCTAAGTTTAAACTTAGGGACTCCATTAAAAATATTGTTTTTTTAATATCTTCCAAACTATTTAGAATTTTCCCAAACCATTTTGGGTATCAGATATCTCATTTTCTTTAGCTTCTCCACCAATTTTCGTGTCTGGAGCACATTCGATGCTACCCCAAATCAACACTCCCTCTTAGTGAGGATTGTGCTCTAGTAATACTCTTCACTGAGCATCACCCTAATCATCCGACATCGGCCCTGGTGTTGATGTTAGGTGTACTATCCAACATCCTTTGTACTGCTTCATAATGTATTGCTACCCATGGCCCTGCCACTACCACTGTTGCATCTGTATGACAACCCCTCTCCTCATGCTGCATTGTGCTGCCCATAGTACTGCCACTGCTAATTACTGCACTACAACTTAGTTACTGAGAAGTAAGTAACTGATCTCCGAACTTTGACATCTATGTCAGGCTAGACTCTAGAGACACCCACGATGCTTAAACTTCTTTTGTCGTTGACAAGTGCTCCCTCTCTGACCTCTGTGCTGTTGCAACAACTCCATGCACCTCACACTGCTGCCTCACATTGTCCTGAGACTCCTGCATTGTAGCTCCCTCTATCGCTCCATCCGCATCCGTCTCTACTGACATCCGCCAGTACTGCTACTCCTCTTCAGGGCTCTTGTAACAAGGTATAATCCAAGAGGCTGGGTACCTCGAGGATCCTTCCCCTCATCGCTTGTAGTCAGTCTGACTACAGCTTGATGTCTCCCAACCTCTTCTCTTGAGGTGCATGAGCACTCATGACATAGTCATCATCTGTCTCCACTTCCTTCTCCGCCCATGTTGGTGCAATCTTGGTCTTGGAAGCCTCTCCCTTGCTCTTCTTCCTCGGACACTAGCTCACATAGTGACCCAGTTCCCCACAGTGGAAGCATTTGACCTTGGAGAGGTCCTTCTTCTTTCGTTTCTCCTACTTTCACTTGGATGCTAGGGCAACATTCTCCTCTTCCTCCTTTTTGATTCCGACCCCCTTGCCACTGCTTACCACTTCGGTCAGCCTTCTGATCTCTTCTTGGCGAAGATTCGCCCAAAGTTCCTCCCAATTTGGAAGGGTCGACCTGCCCAATATGCTCTGGAAAAACACCTCCCAGTGTTCTGAGACAGCATTCAGGGTTGTCCTCACCATCAATTCTTGATCCGGTGTGGCCCCTATGGAATTCAGTTGATCTCGGATCTCCTTCAATCGACCGAGGAAGGTGTCGATCTGTTCTCCCTTCTGCATCTGGTATGACCACAGCTGATTTTTTAGTAGCATCTTACTCTGGACGGAAGTATGCTGATATTATTTTGTCAGGCCCTCCCACATTGCATTTTTCGTTTCCATTTTGGAAATATGTGGTACTACATGGTCCTTGACCCCGTCAAGGATGATTCTCTTGGCTGTCACCATTCCTCCTCGTACTTGTCGTTCTCAACCTGGTCAACTGGGATCGCTATCGTCTTCAAGGTAAAGTACTTGAGACAATTCTTGTCTAGAACAGATAATATTCTGGCCTTCCAGACTACGAAGTTTGAGGCTCCGTCTAGTCTATCCTGGTCTCTTACCTTGTTCACTACAATTTCACTGCTCCTCTACTCCCCTTCTGGAAGTTCTCAATGTGACTCCCTTTGAGCCTCGATTTCCCTCCTCGAAACCCCTCTGCCAATTTCGAGATACCCTCACTCCAATCATTAGTGCAACTACATCATTGATCCATATTTCTTGGTTGGAAATCCTCGGTAGAAACTCCCTCCTCCTTGGTCTTGCCCTGTTAGGTATTGTTCTGACCACAGTACCCCACCAGCTTCACTCCACAACTTACCCACAACCTTCTATGCCTCATAAAATTGAAGGTTAGAGCTTCTAGGCTCTATGCAATCCCGGCACCAGCAAAATCTGCACCTCCTGGCCATGGGCGTCAATCCTTCCTAACTGAGAAAGATGACCCGACACTATGTAGGTCAGGTCTGCTCCCTTCTGCCACTGCGCTAATCCTCCTCCCGACTTAAACTTGATGACACAGGTACTGCGTTACCCCTTTCTTGCTGCTTCTCTGCTAGGAACAACTTTTGTCTCTCGGGACATTTGTTTCTGTTGTTGCTACTCTGCTCAGCTGATGCCCTCAGTTCTCCTGTGATTTGCGACCACGCTTTGATACCATGTTAGAATTTCTAAGTCTCACTGTTAGGAACCCTTCATGTCCCTTCTACTTTAGTTCTACCTACTTGTTTTGTTTAATTAATAAGTTCTTTACCATGTAAATACTGAAAATAAATACAAGTACATGCTCAACACATTACAAATCATTAACTGAAGGAAAAATAAGCGCACAAGTGACACAGTTTTTTTTGGACCAATGTCGCCCCAAAAACCCTATGCAGGAAAACCGTTGTAGCTATCTGAGGGTTTTATTATTAAGCAGTTTCATAATACAATATGGGTGTCAAACTAGCTCACCCAACAGAGAATGATCTCGGCAGTGGTACTTCTTAGTCGGAGACAGATATTCTAGCTAAAACCTGAATGAATAATCCCACAGCTCTCAGCTCCAATCTGCCCCACGAAATCCCCAGCATTTGCCTCTAGGGACTGTGTCAGCCTCTTTGGCCCAGCGTTAACCCAAATTTCCTTGCGTCAGCCTCTAGAGGCACTGCGTCAGCATCTAGAGCCTCTGTGTCACCCACGCTGGCTCTCTCTGGCACTGTGCAGCTCCTAGGTGCCTCTGTGTGGGCCCTGACTGGCTCTGCGTGGCCTCTAGCTGGCTCTGTGTCCCTCTCTCCCTGCTTCTGCGCTAATGCTCCTGACACCCTATTTGCCTCTCTGCTTCTGTATTCACTGCCCCTCAGCTGCAACTCTGATCACTTCTTCGATTTCCTCAACAAGCCCTGCCCCAGAAAATCGAATCCTTGATCAACTCGGTGTGTTCTCCAAGTGACCATCAAGCCTCCTCTTATACTTTTCTCGTTGATAATTGAACAACCAAGATTAAGTCCCTAATCAACAGCTAAGATTAACTTTGGCTTAATCCATGACTTTTGGACCCTTCTAACATAGTTTTATGTTAATTCACATTAATATTTTGTTTTCTCTAAGTTTAGACTTAGGGACTCCATTAAAAATATTAATTATTTTAATATCTCCCAAACTATTTAGAATCTTCCCAAACCATTTCTAGGTATTGGAGATCTCATGTGCTTTAGCCTCTCCACCAATTTTCGTGGCTAGATCACATCCAATGCTACCCCAAATCAACAGTTTGTATGTGTTTTTTATGACTCTTTTAGGGCCGAGTAGCTTCAGGAGACTACCACATTTGTTGAAGGTGGATTGGATGGTGTCTTGGGGAATATTTTGGGTGGTTTCTCTTCCTATAAGCAGGCCGCATCCTTGGGAGGTTGCTACAGGTAGGTTGCAGTCCTAGAACACCTTGGATAAGGGGCCGAGAGGTTGGAAGCAGGGCACAAGCCTTGGTTCTCTTGCACAAGGAGGATGTGGCTCATGTTAGAGGGCTCGTATTAACCCTAGGACAACAACGAGTTGGAGCAAAAGTGTTTGGAAGGAGACCATAGTGTTTGACGAGGTCTAGTAGGCATGAAAAGGGTGTTGTAACAGCTTGCCAACAATCCTGATCAGAGATTAGACGTGAAGAAAGAAGACACCAACCCTTGAGAATGTAGGTGTGTGATGTGTTGATGTATTTGTGTTGAATTGGATGCTAGTGGATGAGAGGTTCTAAGAGAGGACTTGGTATTGGATGCTCATGATTTATTGGAGGGTAGCGTGAGAGTGGACCAATTGTAGTATAGAGTGGCACCATGATGGAGTAAGTGGCTATGAGAGGAGGTAGATTGAAGGAGTTCAAGGTTTGGCTAGCCTAAAGTAGTTTGGTATAGCCTGTGTTCATTGTTGGAGAAGCGACATTCGATGATGATAGGTGGAAAACCTCCTGCCCTATGTTAGTCTTCATTGGAGTAGCAAAGGATACATGTTGGTAGTATTATTCGTTAAGAGATTATCATTTCAAATCATAACTAATTTCTTCAAACAATTTGAAGAACTTATCGACCATTTCCCGACTTAAACGCGCAGATTCAGGTGGAACCTCCATCTTGGATTTGCTCATTTTGGATCTCACATACCCAAGGTGTATACAAACACCTCCTGGCATGCAAACAAGATGCAGTAAATTGACCATTGGAGTGGCGAGAGCATGACGATCCACCTCGAGAAAGAGGTTTCCCCCAGGTGCCTTTACCCATTAGAAAGCATCACCTGAATTCCGGGTATTGACTGAGCCACAACTCCTCACTCTCTTCGCAGGGTACTGAATGGAGCCATAGAAGAGCCATGAATGAGTCATCGCAAGCTGCGAGGAGGCGATGCTCCTGAGCGAGCCTGAAATCCACCAAAATACATAATGAAGTATAATAAGGACCTTCCCAAGTGACAAGAATGAAGTAGAGGTTGATGATATTGGTGCAATTCCACCAAAATACATAATGAAGTATAATAAGAACCTTCCCCGGTGACAAGAATGAAGTAGAAGTTGATGACGTTGGTGCAATTGTCGTAGCAGTGGGGAAGGCATAAACTCTTTGTGAAGCCACCTTCTACTAGAGAATCGGTCGACATCCCCACTGCCATCATCTCTACCCCACGCATTCATACATTCACCCCAGGCATGGGTATTCACGTAGTGTGCTTATATTTCAAATTTTGAATTTCAAATAAAAGATTGTGCCTCAAGTGTGTGCTTTAACTGAGTCGTCATGGCAAAACATTGTCAGACCTTCGGGAGATGCAAACCAACATCGCAAGGGAAAAAAAGATTGTTAGGAAATCAAAAGATGACATAATTATTACCATGCTATGTATGACCATCACCCATAGCAACATCTCATACATCTCCAAAAAGTCGCATTATAAACTACTCCTATATCTACCTTTTGTTACAATCTATTTAACTCAAATAAATTCTTAAAACTATTATAACTATATATAATAATAGAAATAAAGTGAATTCTTAAGACTATTATAACAATCAATATATAAATATAGTCTACCCATTGCAAAAAAAATTAACTATTATAACTATATATAAAAAACATGAAATAATAATATAATATAAATAATCTCTACCATTACAAAATTTTATTTTTTTTTTTCCACCCGTAAATTTCCAATACCATTTCATTATAACAAAATATTTTTATCTTGGAATGTATATATATTTTAATTAAAAATTTAAATTTAAAAGTGAAAATGTGTATGCATTTTAAAATAAATTTCAACATCAAAACTTATAATAATTTACGACCATACAAACTCTTATACCCTCGGAAATTAAAAATCAAAATCAAAATTTTATATCCTTCGGAAATTAAAAATATAGGACAGGAAGGAAAAAATAAAACTCCGTCAGTTATAACCCGACTATCTTCTTTAACTTCGTTGTCTAAATATTCCACTAGCACTTTTCCTTCTTACACGCGCTACTGGTTTCTTTATCAAAAATATATTAAAAATTAAACCAACGAGGACAGAGAATGCCAGAGTAGCAGTTCTTTTAGATAAAAAATGTTAAATAATTATTTGGGAATTAGATAATATTAAATTTTAAAAGATAAAAAATGTTAAATAATTATTGGGAATTATAATATTAAATTTTATTGAATTTTTTAGTTAAGTTAATCTTTTTTCCTTATGTGAAATGATATTAATTTAAGAAGATAATATTAAATTTCACTATCTTTTTTCATATGTGAAATATATTAATTTAAGAAAATAATATTAAATTTAACTATTTATTTTTTCATATGTAAAATGAAATTGATTATAAATACAATGAATTAAAATGACAAAAGAAACATATCAATTCAATTAATAAAAAAACACTAACTAACAATTAATAATAGTATTAGTTACTAACTAACAATTAATAATAATATTAGTTAATATAAGACTAAACCAATTAATCATGAATGTTAAATCTATTTACATTTTTACATTTTGTAAAATCAGTATATGGGGATTAATATGTCACATTCATTGCCACATTAAATAATAAATATTATTAGCTAACTTAACACAAAGCCAAGTAATCCCTAATAAAAATTATTAGCTAGCTTAACACAAAATCAACTAATCACCAATTTTAACTAAAAGCTTTCGAATGTTCATTAACTAACATGACCTTTATTTATTTAGAAATAATATATATCTTTACCATATATTATAATTTAATTAGCTCAAAAGAATTTCTAACACATCACAACTATTCTTTCATGTAACCTTTATATTCAAATGAAAATAATTTTAAAGTATAATACCAATATCGTTTAAATATATATTTTTTTATAATTTCTAAAATGAAATTTTATTATATCTAAAAACACTTCCATGTAATTTATAAATTTATTTTAATAATTAAATTTAAATTAAAAATATTCATTACAATATAAAATTCATTTTAATATTAATTTATTAAAAATATTTTGTAATTTATAGATTTAATTTAATAATTATTTAATTAAAATAAAATAAAATATTATATGTGAATTTGGTCATTCTGGGTTTAGTTGCTGTAGGTACGAATTTTATCAATTTATGTATGCACGCATTCGACCATTTCTTAGTTTGCTTACCATTGATTTTGCTCAATGCCACCAGATGGATGTCCAGAACTATACTCAATGAAGATGCTCAAGCAAACAGGTAGATGAGAATACCTCAATTAAACAGGTAACCCAGGTAACCCCGTAGATGAGAATACCTCAATTAAACAGGTAACCCAGGTAACATTAATCCATTAATTGGTTCAATATTTGGCGAACGCCGTAAAGAATGAGGGCTAGCATTAATTTATTGATTGGTTCAATATTTGGTAACCCCATAAAGAATGAGGGGTAACATTAATTTATTAATTGGTTCAATATTGCAGGATATTGCCCTGTATGTCTGCATTTTCCGCCATGGCATTTTTATTTTATGTTGCATAGAGCCGTGCTAGTTGTTTTACTGTATTTTTATTTTATTGTTGCCATGTATGTCTGCATTTTTAGGCATGGCATTTTTATTTTATTGCATAGAGCCTTAGTAGTTGTTTTACCGTATTCTTATTGTTTGATTATTCGAAACAGGTGAAAAGGGAAAGATGAGGACGTGCCACGAGGAAATGAAGATGACACAGCTCAGGTTTGTTGAGCCCTGATTATATATCTATCTTTCCCTCTGGCAAATGTTTTATAGTGGAATGGTAGGAGAAAGGATTAAGCATACGTACTGTTTTGAGCAATCAAATTGCAGGAAAAAGGAAGAAGAATACTTCGTTTGGCATTTTCCAGGAGAAAGAGGAGATGAGGGCCTTTTGCACTTATTTTGTCAGAGAAAGTGGGAGCAGAGCGTATGAGTTCATGACATCTTCGTGGTTTATGAGGTATTTTCATACTCATTTTGGCTGAAGTTGACCCAGGAATGTTTAATATGAGTGACTGGTTGGTTGCCGGTGCGGTAGAAGGTAGGGTTGGGGTTAAAGTTGTGTTAAATGGACTTAAAATAATTATTTATTAAATTCCGGTTAAATGGATGTAAAATAATTAGAAATTTTTTAGTGTTAAATTTTATTTAAGAATTATTTTTGAAGTAAGTTTTACATATAATTAGCTTCTTTTTTTCAATAAGAAAAACCATATATTTTTTATATTAAGATAATATAAGAGTTACATATAGAGGTCCATATAATAGAACCAATGTGTGGCATAAATTCCTGAAAGATCCAAGATGTGAAGGGTACAATAAAAAACCAGATCATTGTGAACTGTGAGTACATATCTATATTTGGCAAAATGATATAATTAGCTTAGTTGTGAGTGGTCTCATTTTGCGTGTTTGTGTGGTGAATGAAGAGATTTTATTTTATTGCATTATGTATAATAAAATGGAAAAATGTGGGTATATATGAAATCTATTGTAATGGATGAGTTTGATAGATGCTTTTGTTAAGTGGATTAATTTTCTAAAGATGTAAAAATTTTATTTGAAAGAATTTATAATTTAGAAGATGTTAAACCCTTTTTATTGATTATTTTAGTCTAATGTATTTTAATTTTTAGAATGATATTGTTTGTTTTTAATTTTTTGGGTAATGCTTGGTTATTTGTTTGGGTACAATTTATAGATTGAAATGAACTTTGATTTGCAATAGACTATGAGGGCTCATTGTTGAGAAAGAAGATGAGTTCAAGAACAATTTTGTTTCAACTAATTTTTTTCCTAAGTGGGTTTGCTAAATTGGATTGATTATATCATTTATATATAATCAAAATGGCAAAAGAAATTGATTCTTTTCATTTTTTTTTGTAGTTATTATAGAAATGAGATAACATGCTCGAGGAGAGATGATTGAGAATCCTACTTACTAGTGTGAATTAGGGAGATACACACTCTAATGCCAAGTAAACCCATAATTATATGTTATTATGCTTATTAGTTTGATCTTATTTTATGGATCATTACATCATTCATGTTTGTATGTATTGTCCAAATAATGTTTATTAATAATTATCTATACTTTAAGAGGATTTTGTTTTATTCTTAGGGGAAAATTTTGAAATACATACAATTTTTATGAGTCAAATGCTACCAGATTCAACTATAATAGATCATTTTCACAATAGCTTGATCATAGAGATTGTTTCTAGCCATACTCACACCCATAAAATAGGGAAATACCTATCAAATCATGTTAAACTAGAAGAAGAATTCAAAAGTTTGCAAATGAGGTCCATAAATCATATGCTACATAGTGGTCAACCTATTTGGATTGGAGATGAAATTTTTTCCTAAGCACAAGAGAGTAGGTTATAGCTTTTATTACAAGATAAATTGAAATCACTGCATAGGTATTGCTTGGAATCTTGTGAATAGCCAAACCATTAGTGTTTTCTCCAAGGATGTTGATAGTCTTGTTATCAAATCCAGAGAAAAAATGCAATATTAATTTGTTTTTCAAAAGGGTCCCTAAGCCAATTTTGAGTATGTCTCTCTTTTTCCTTTGCTGGCTATATTGTTTGTGAGAGAGGATGAGTTATAATATGAATAACACCCTCACTTCTTTAGAGTCCAATCATTTTGAGTCTAGTTTCATTTTCAGCACTATAACTTTTCTTAACTCAAATAAATGTACTTTATTATTATTATTAAATTATGTCAAATTCATTCCACTTATTCAAATTATTTACACTCAAAACTTAGAATATTCTATACTAACCAAATAAATTTATTATACACACTTCTCTTTAATCATGATTGATTTTTTTTTTTGAAACTCCACACTATTGAAAAGAAAATTTGTGACTACTTGGACTAGTCTTAAGCAAAACCCACTCTTTTAACCTCGTTGGCTAAATAGCCCACCACTAGCCCTTTTCCCTATTACAGGTGTGAACTGGTTTTTGATTATAAAAAAATATATTAAAAATTAAATAAATGCGGACAGAGACTCCCCAGAGTAGCAGAAAACTGTACCTATTTCATAACTGTACCTACTTCAATCTAATTAGCTAAAAGAATGGTTGGGAAAGTTATGGAAATTCTAGTTATATTCAAAGAAAATTGGATTTACAAAATTTTTTGTAAATCCAAGTTATAGTTGTTAAATTTCAAAATTTTAGTTGTCTCAGACGTTTTTGATGGTGCTGAATCTATTTCCACATCCAAAACACGATTCAAGCACTGTCTCTACAAAAAATTTTGAAAATTTTCACTCAGATTCTAGCTCTTCCAGGCAATTCCTCCACCTCCGCAAAGGCAGAAGCGGAATTTTTCTGTCCAATCTTTTCTAATAAGGTTTCTAATCATGAAACAAAAGCAAAGGCAAATGCAGAGTTTTTCTGTCTAATCTTTCTAATACGGTATCGGTATTTATATGGCTTGCAGCGAATTGGGCAGGTGAAACAACACCCAAGACACGCAAGGCAATAATACACGTGCCAAAGGAGGTTCGTACATTTTGCTGCATTCTTTCAATTTCTTAAGGCAAGGTAAGTACCGATTCTTCTTTTCTATGATTCGGTCATTTGCAGCTACAAATTCTATCAATGAACATTTATTGTTTATATTTACTTTAAGATTGATTTTGCTCAACGCCATCAGTTGGATGTCCAGAATCTGTATTCATCGAGATGGCTCTGTATGTATGCACCATGGCATTTTTATCTTATTTTGTTGCAGGCAGCCGTAGCTGTTTTACCGTATTCTTGATATAGCAGGAGAGGTTAAACCCTTTTTATTTATTATTTCACATGGTTTTAATTTTTGGCGTAGGGCAGGGATAATTGACCTCTGGTCGATATCGACGGTCTGCAGTTTCATATTTTTTGGCATTTGCTTTCTTCTTGTTTAATTATTTGAAACCGATAAAATGGAAAAGATGGGGTTCACCACGAGGGAATGAAGATGAAACAACTCAGGTTTGATTTGTTTTATTTGAACCGTGATTATATATTTACCTTTTCCTCTTACAAATGTTTTAGAGTTGAATTGTAGCTGAAAAGACAGAATAGTTGGTTTGGGCAATCGGATAGGAGAAAGGAGGAAGAACATTTCGTTTGGCCTCTAGCAGAAAAAGATAACACGATGCGACGTCCTTTTGTACTTAATTTGTCAGTGAATGAGCAGAGGGTATGAGATCACGACATCTTCGAGGGGGTATTTTCACTCATTTTGGTTGAAGTTGGCCTAGGTATGTATGATATTAGTGAATGGTGGTTATTGTATTTTTTTCCGTATTTTTTATTTAGGTGAATTGAAGATGGGTTAAAAGTTTTGCTAAATAATGTGAAATAGTTGTTTATAAAAAAATTGTAAAATGATTAGTAAGGTATTTGTTTTAATATTAAATTTTTAATAATGTGATTTTTTTTCCATATGTAAAATAGAATTGATTTGATATTAAATTTTCAATAAGGTGATTTTTTTTTTCATATGTAAAATGGAATTGATTTGATATTAAATTAGTATCAAATAGGAAATTAAAAATGTATGACCCCATAATTTATAATTATAAATATATTGAATTAGAATGACATAAGGTATCTATCAATTTAATTAATAAAACAACATCCACTAACATAATATCATATTTGAGTAGGAGGCTTTGGATTGATAGTGAATGGGTGCACTGTTAAGGCACTCCTTGCGATAGGTCACTGGTTCAAATACTGTTAAGGCACTCCTTGCGATAGGCTGGTTCAAATACTGTTAAGGCAGTCTTTTCTCTCTGCATTCCATTGCATTGGCTTGCCTTTTTTTTCTCCAAGTTATTTCCTCTGTTGCATGGCTATGCTACAAGAATTTTATTTTTTAGTGTAATCAGTGCTTTTTTTCGTTTTTCTTAAAAAGTGTTTGCATTGTTTTCCTGGGCAATTTTATTTCGTTGCTGTTTTGTAAAGCAGAAGAATCGATAGAGTTGAAATTCTTGATCCATTCCGGTGGATGAGCAAGTATGTTTTTTTTCCTATATAATTTTTATTTTTACTAATAAAATTGTACAGTATGCCTAGTCCAAGTTGTTCAACAGTTTTTATTCATTGTTTCTCTATTACAGTGAAGCCGTGGAAAAATCGCAAAGGCTTTTACCAAAGAGATAGTGCTTTTATTTTCATTGGCGGTTTTTGCTCATTGGTTTTAACCTGCTTAATAATTTTGCAACAGGTGAAGAGAAGGGTTTGCCATGGAGGGAGAATCTAGGACGAAAAGCTTCGATTTCTGAATGTCTTCTGTTTTCTCACTTGTTTCTTATTTGTTTATCAGTCTAGCACGGTATTTAAATGGTTTGCATTGAATGTGGACAGATGAAACAACTCGCAGAACAATAATACACGTGCCAATGGATGTTGGTACATTTTGCTGCATTCATTTAATTGGGTGATGTAAGTACCGATTCTTCTTTTGTCAAAGAGAGGGAAAATATTCGGTCATTCTACCAATTCGATCTTTTTTTTACAACTGAAAAAATCTCTGATTTTATAAAATAATAATGAAAATTTAAGTCATTCTGGAAGATAATTATTTCATTCATTTCTTAGTTTACCACAGATTGATTTTGCTCAATGCCACCAGTTGGATGATGTCCAGAATCTATACTCGATGAATATAGCCCAAGTAAACAGGTAGATGAGAATGCCCCAAGTAAAAAGGTAACCCTGTGGAGGATGAGGGTTAACATAATTTAACTTATTAATTTGTTCAGTATTGCCCCGTATGTTTGCATTTTCCACTATAGCAATTTTATTTTATGTTGCACAGAGCCGTAATAGTTAGTTGTTCTACCCGTGTTCTTGATACGGCAGGAGAGTTTAAAGCGTTCTTATTTATTATTTTACAGGTTTTTTATTTTTTGCAAAGGGCAGCGATAGTTGTCGTATGGTTGATGTCGACCGTCTGCAGCTTTTCAACCTTTTTCGCGTTCGCTTTCTTATGGTTTAATTATTCAAAACAGGGGAAAAGGGAAAGATGGGGGCTCACCACGAGGAAATGAAGATGACACAGTTCAGGTTTGATTTGTTTTATTTGGGCGGTGATTATATATATATCTTTCCCTCTCGATGTTTGACAGTTGAACAGTTGAATTGTAGGAGAAAGGACAAAGAATACTAACTGGTTTCGGGAATCGAATTGCGGGAGAAAGGAGAACAAAATCTTCAAATTCTTCGTTGGGCTCTTTGTACTTATTTTGTCCGTGAAAGTGAGCAGAGGGTATAAGATCACGACATCTTCCTGGTTCATGAGGGTACTTATTTTCTCCGAAATTGGCCTAGGTATGTATAATTTTTAGAAAACCTAGGCATATATTAATGGTTGTTCCTGCCGTCTTTTTTAGTACTTTCCATTTAGGTAAATGGCTGGGTGAGGGTAAAGGTTTTCCATTTAGGTAAGTAACTAGGCGAGGGTAAAGTTTTTTGCTAAATGGATGTAAACTTAGTTATATATAAAAATATGACTAAAAAATCTAAAATAATTATTAGGAATATATAATATAAATTATATTTAGAAAATTAATTAAATTTCGTTAATTATTATTTTTTTTTTATGTAAAATGAGATTAATTTAATATCAAATTAATGTAAATTTATTAATAATGAAAATAAGAATTCAAAGGTGTCTAACATCTTAATCTAAAATTACCATTATAAATGTAATGCATTGAATTAGAATAACATAAATTATATGTCAATTCAATTATTAAAACGATACCAACTAGTTTAATATCACATTTGTCAAGTTGTTGTTGTTGTTCTTTTTGTTTTCTAAATCTATTTTATCATGTAAGATCAATATGCTAGATTATTATGGCATAGTGATTGCTACATACAATAATAAAGACTATTAGCTAATTTAAGTCAAAATTAACTGATCACCAATATACTAGTATTATTATGCCATAGCGATTGCTACATACAATAATGATGACTATTAGCTAACTTAAAGCAAAGCCAACTAGGCACTAATGACAATTAATCACAAATGTTAAATCTATTTACATCTTGTAAGATCATTATACTAGGATTATTATGCCACAACGATTGCCACATACAATAATACAATAATAAAGACTACTACCTAACTTAAAACAAAGTGAACTAATCACTACTGTTAATTAAAAGCTATCTAGTCCACTAACTTTACCCATTATTTATTTAAGAATGATTCATCAAAATAATCTATGCTTGTTACTAATCAAATTCACAATATAAAATACCAATATACTCTACCTCACTTCCCATCAAACCTTTAACAAATATCTCTACCATATATTATGATTCAATTAGTTAAAAAAAAATTTTAACCAACCACAACAACTACTTTTTCATATAATTTTTATATTCAAATCAAAATAAATCTACTATAAATAAAAATACTACAAATTATCATTTAATATTTTTAATTATTTTTCTTGTTCATAAATTTCTAAAGCAATTTCAATATATAAATTTATTTTAATAATAAATCTAAATTACTAAAAAAATCGCTTATTTATAACCTAAAAACTTAAATAATACCATTTATATAAACGCATTTAATTTGGATTAGAAAAAAAAAAAGACGGCGCTCCAGCTTCAACCTCGTTGGCTAGATATCCCACCACGAGCATCTATTTTCATTTTTTCATTTTTTCACGGGCGAACAGGTTATGAAAAATATATTAACATCAAGGCCGCACAGAGGTCACAAAGGTTACAAATAAAAGCCATGTCTCTGCAATATTTACAAAAGCAGAGGCATTCAAAATTGTTTTTTTTTCTTTTTACACGCGCGAAGGGGTTTCTGATTATATGTTAAAATTAAACAAAATCTAACAGAGGTTAGGAAAAATAAAAACCATATTTCTGCAACATTTACGAAAACATAGAAACTCAATTTTTTTTCGTTCTGAGAACTCAAAATTTGCTTGAAACTTAAACTGAAAGTGGGAGGTTGATGCCATGCCCACTCCCCTCCCAAAAGCTAACAGAGATTATATAGAACAATCTCTCACACACAACACTTTCTCGCTTTCATTTTATCATCTTCTTGTATCGTCTGCATTATTTCCTCGGTTGCATTTTGGGTTTTACAGTGATTTATTTTAGTTGCGTTTTTCCGTTTTGATTGTAGATAGTACTTTTTTTGTTTGCCTGGGCGATTTTATTTTGTTGGTGTTATGTAGAGCAGAAGAATCGATAGAGATCAAATTCTTGATCCAGTGGAGTGGATGAGCAGGTATGCTTTTGTTTTTTAATTAATAAAATTGTAGAGTGAAAAGCTGACTGGTAGATGCACAGTCCTAGTTGTTCAATAGGTTTTATTGATTATTTCTTTATTACAGTGAAGTCGTGGAAGAATCGGAAGGACTTTCACCGCAGAGAAAGTGCTTTTATTTTCATTGACAGTATTTGCTTACTAGTTTTGACTTGCTTAATAATTTTGCAACAGGTGAAGAGACCAGTTTGCCATGGAAGGAGAATATAGGCCTAGAAGCTTCGTTTTCTGAATCTGTCTTCTGTTTTCTCACTTGTTTCTTATTTATTTATCCGTCTAAATCCATAACAGATGCGGAGTTTGTCAAATCTTTCTAGCACGGTATTTAAATGGTCTGCAATGAGTCTGGACAGGTGAAACAACACGCAGGACAAGAATACACGTGCCAAAGGATGTTCATATACCATTTAGCGGCATTGATTTTATTAGGTAAGGTAAGTACCGATTCTTCTTTTCTCAAACAGAGAAATCATTCCGTCATTTTCGGTTCGCTCTCTGCAGGTACAAATTCTATCAATTTGATCATTTTTTTCGTTTACTTACAATTCATTCGCTCAATGCCCTCAGTAAACAGGTAAACAGGTAGATGAGAATGGCTCAAATAAACAGGTAACGCGGTGGAAGAGGATTAACATTAATTGATTAATTTGTTCACTATTGCCCTGTATCTCTGCACGATGGCATTTCTATTTTATTTTGTTGCGTGATGGCATTTTTATTTTATTTTGTTGCACGGAGACGTAATAGTTGTTTTACGGTATTCTTGAGAGGGCAGGAAAGGTTAAACCGTTTTTATTTATTATTTCACATGGTTTTAATTTTTTTTTGCATAGGCCAACTATAATTGTCCTATGGTCGATCTCGATTGTCCACGGCTTTTCATTTTTTGGCAGTTATTTTCTTATTGTTTATTTATTTGAAACCGAAGTAAACTGGGAAATATGGGGTTCACCATGAGGAAACGAAGATGACAAAGCTCAGGTTTGTTTCGTTATATGTTTCGTTATATTTGAGCTGTGATTATATATCTATCTTTTCATTTCACAAATGTTTTACAATTCAAAGGTTTGTTTCGTTTTATTTGAGCTGTGATCATATATCTGTCTTCCCCTTTCACAAATGTTTTACAGTGGAAATGTAGAAATGACAAAGAATACTTGTTTGCGATCGAATTGCAGGAGAAACGAGGAAGAATATTTCCTTTGGAGGTTTGCAGGAAAAAGAGGATATGAAGGCCTTTTGTACCTATTTTGTCAATGAAAGTGTGGACAGTGTATGGGATCATGAAATCTACATGGTTTATGTGAGGTATTTTCATATTTATTTTGGTTGAAGTTGGCCTAGGCATGTATAATATCAGTGAATGGTTTTTCCTACTTTCCATTTAGGTAAATTGCTAAACTCATAGAAGATGGGGTTAAAGTTTTGCTAAATGGACTTGAAATAACTATTCAAAAATAGGTTATTACTAAATTTCACTAAAGATGATTTTTGAAGTTAGCTGGAATTCTTACATAGGATTAATTTAGTTGCAAGTGATCTCACTTGTGTGTTTGTGTTGTTTCCTCTCTGGATTTTTTTATTGCATCATGTACACCACAATGGAAAAAATATGGGCAGATATGAAATCTATTGGAGTGGATGAGCTTGATCAATGATGTAAATTTTTATCTAAAAGAATTAATAATTTAGAAGATATTAAAGCTTTTTATTGGTTATTTTAGTCATAAGTTAATCTTTCTTTATCGATTATTTCAATTTTCGGAATGATGCTTATTTGTTTTTAATTTCTTTGGTAATGTTTGGTTATTTGAATGGGTTCCATTTATGGTTTGAAATGAACTTTGATTTGCAATAGGTTATGATGAGGGTTCTTTGTTGAGAAAGAAGAGGAAATCAAGAACATTTTTGTTTCAACCTAGGAGCCACCCTATTTTTTCCTTAAGTAGGTTTATTTATTTGGGTTGATTATATTATTTATATACAATCAAAATGGCAAAAGAAACTGATTTTTTTTCATTTTTTGTTTGCAGTCATTATAGAGATGAGATAACACGCTAGAGGAGAGATGATGGAGAATACGTCTGAACTATTACTTTGAATCAGGTACATACATATATTTTCACACTCTTTGATTAGATGGTTATTCTATAGTTAACACCAACTAACTCCATAATTTATATGTTATTCTCCTATTGTATTAAATATCAACTGCATAAGATTATTATTTAGAAATCTTCCTACTAAAATTTCACTAAATGAACTAGATGACACTAGGAGCAACTTATTAGGTAAATACATATTTTTTCATACTCTTTGTTTAGATAGTTATTCTTTAGTTAACACCAACTAACCCCATAAGTTATATGTTATTCTCCTTATTGTATTAAATATAAAATGCATAAGATTATTATTTAGAAGTCTTCTTGTTAAAATTTCACTAAATGAACTAGATAACACTAGGAGCAACCTTTCCCAGAAGTTAGATGATTGCATTGGCCAAACATGTAAGTGTATTAATGTCATACAAATTTATTTTTTTCACAATCAAAGACAAGTATTTATGTTTTAATGTGGTTATGAACTTTTGGTAATGATTACCATGTTGGATAGGGGATTTGGGTTTTATTTTAGGGATCATTATATAATTTATGATTGTAAGTATTATCAGAATAGTGTTTATTAATAACTTTTTAAGTTTTCAAGAGGATTTCATTTTATTCTTATGGGAAAAATTTGGAGTATTTACTATTTTCATGAGTGTTATCTTATTGTAAGCTTCATAGAGATGAACTACAAATATAAAATGATACCTGATTCATTTGGATATCATATTTCAACTTTATATTTTTTTGATTTCACAAAACAATTTAATAGCATAATTTGATTTTGTATTTTTATAGCAAAGTACATGTGAATTTGGTAACCATAGTAAAGCATTCTCACAATAACTTGATCATAGATATTGTTTCTGGCCATACTTATGCCCATCTTAAGAAAAATGGGGAAATACCTATCCAATCATGTTACACTAGAAGATAATTTCGAAAGTTTTCAAATGAGGTTCATAATCTATCTTGAGCCTTCATAATTCATATGCTACATGGTTATCAACCCAATTCAATTGGAGATGGAAGTTTTTTTTTGAAGCACGAGAGTGTTGGTTATAGCTTCTATTACAAGGTAATTTGAAATCCTCACATAGTTGTTGCTTGGAGTCTTTTGAATAGCCAAACCATTAGTGTTTGCTCCTATAATAAACGATGTTAATGATAGTCTTGTTCTCAAATCTATAGAAAGGATGCAATATTAGTTTGTTTTTCAAGAGGGTGCCCAACCCAATCTTGAGTATGTCTCTCTTTGTCCTTTGCTCCCTATATTGTTTGTGAAGGAGGATGAGTTGTAATGCACATGATAACCTCACTTCTTTGGAGTCCAATCATCTTGAGTCTAGCTTAATCTTCTACATTGTAGCTTTTCTTAACTCAAACAAATGTACTTCCTATTTTAGCTAGACAACTTTTTTCTTTTCTCTTCTTTTTTCATTAAATTATGCCAAATTTATTCCACTCATTCAAGTCATTTGGACTCAAAGGCTTTGAGTCTTATGTACTAACAAGATATATTTATTATACATCCTTATCTCATTAATCATGGCTGGTTTTTGTCAAACTCCATAATATTCAAATTAAAATTTGTTTACTCGAAGTGAATATCTAGATGCTAGAGATTTGAATTAAGTACAAAATAGATTTTTTTTAAACAAAAAATAACGAAACCTATATGCTCCCTCATGAATCCCCATACAAAATCATTTGATTTTGGATCACAATTACTATTTTGGGATTGTTTTTAGTCAAATCATATATTCCACTTCCTCATGTATTATTTTTAAGGTGCAAGTGTAAGTTGTGAATCTTGCTATGTTTGTCTAAATGTTGCTTGAAATTTAACTCATTTGAATTGAACTTTATTTGCATGCCTACTATTTGGATTATTTGTTGTTGCTATAAATTAGATCCTCATAAAACTTGCAAAAACTTCTCTCTGCTTAGTCATTTTCATAACTTAATTATTTTTATCTTGCAAAGAGAGGTCAATAACCTTATATGAAATAATATATCTACTAATCTCACATAAGACAATGTCCTAAAAAACCAATTCATTTTTTTTTTTTTGGATATTTCAATGATGGTGAAGGACTTTACCTAAAAACATGTAAAACATAAAGTGAAGTGCATTGAATCAAATACAACTCCAACTACATACATTATTAAATCTTCTCTCTTGGGCTTATCATTGCGTTTTCCCAATATAGGCCCTAGACCTTATCTAGCTCAAGTTAGCTCTTGAGACATCTGCTTCCTTGAGAGTGTGACTACTAGTATGATTATAGAACTATTTGTTACATTTTTTACTACTCCATTATGGCCCCAGCTTAGAGTGTTGAGCCAGTTAATTATTTAAGTGGTTCCTTGTCATTTAAACCCACTATTTATGGGTTGCATTCATTGTTGTTTAGGTAGAATCCCCCCCACTTTTTTCTTTTCTATTTGTGGGAGAAGTCTGTTCCCCATCCCCCTCCCTCTCATTCTCTTAATAGTTTCTTAACCCTCCATTTTCAATAATTGGTTCCCCTTGTCTCCTAGCAAGGTCTTTTCCATTGGTGAACAATTTGGTGTCTCTTTTAAGTTTTGTGGATTGTTTCTCAAGTCCATATTGTATTCTCTCGTGCGAGAGGCCTTCTTGCTCCTTTTCATTTGGGGACCTTGTCTCTCTCCACTTCCCTTGGGTGCATCACATTTCTTATGGACTTCCTCTCGTTTTAATAGCATCGTTGTTACCTAAACAATTGTTGTGCCTACTACCCAGATTGGTGGAGTCTCTTTTCCTTTATCTTGATTTTCAATACTCACTTGGCCTTGCTCCTCTGATTGTTCCTTCTTTCTCCTCGATTTGCTCTCTTTGTAGCTTTTTCGATTTTTTAAAGACCCCCTACTACAACGTTTTTCTCCCTCTTTTTTTTTCTTCTTATTCTATACATAGGAAATGGAGAAATTTAGCAGACCCCTTTCTATAGGTGGGATTACATCCTCTTATCACTATTAGCATGGAACCTTGTACAACTTTAATGTGCCATGTTGCCTTCCTTGTTCATGAAGGTTATATAGGAGGTTGTGTATCCTCTTGTCATTGGGGATAACCTAAGAGCTGGTATAACTTTCTTTTCTGAGCTTCCTCCATCCACTCATTCTCCCTTTCTTTCTAAGCTTCCTTTATCCACTCATTTCTTCGTTCTCTTTGGTTTCCCCTTTTGGTTTTCCCTTTCTTGCAATAGCTTGTTGGCTTGCATACCCCACATGGCGTGGCCCACCCTAGCTAGCCTTTGACTCAAAGCCATTGTGTACCCTACCTCTTATTCTTTTTTTCATCCCCAAGTTAGTCTTAGCCTTGTCAATGACATGTTTTTTTGTCCTAATAGTGTGAACCATTGCGCTTGTAGCATTGCCTGTGAAAGTTTCATGCCTTTACCTTGTCAAAAGTGTGTTCGTGGTTGATCCTAATTGGATCCTTAAACTCTCTTAAAGTTACCCAAACTCTGTAAAGAAACTCATTCCAAAGTTCAAAGTCTTGTGGATATCGAGCTTATCAGAAATAACCTCTTAATAATGGCAATTTGTGGTCAGCACGAAACAACGAGGACCCTCGGTCAAAGCGTGCAGACCTTTGGCCTATGGTGACCGTGCATTGGCACAAATTGGCAATCAGGAGGCCAAATCCAAAAACAGAGGCAGTTTCGGATATGCGATTAGCGCTAAGGGGCATCCCCTTAGTGAAGGAAATCCCCAAGCGCTCAGTCACGAGGAAAAGGCATAAAACCGTATGGAATCACTGATTCCGTCAGAAGGTGGCTCCTGCGCCATTCAGGCAGTAAGTGGGTTCGGCAGAGTCCTGCGCGATTCCATACATTGGGTGACACGTGTCCAGCAGATGAGAGAGAAAACCGCTTACATCGCATGAGTAACGGTCACACAACTTACCCGTGTGATATGGATGGAGACCGTAGGATCTGGAGGCTCCAGATCAAAAGCAGAGATGCCACCCGATGGATGACTGGATTTGACAAAGTCATAAAGCAGATTGTGTGGGATTTTGAAGTCCGACATGGACGATGAGTTGGCAGAGATTCGTGTTTCGCGGGCATTCTTGGAGTAAACATAAATAACGGCTGTTTCAAATGATCGAGTGTTTCTGCTGAACCTGACACTTATCCGTTACGGAATAGGTGGCCACTTCCCTGTGAGGTGTGATGCAGTGACTGTAACAGTCGAAAGAAGGGATTTGAACAGACAGAGGTAGGGAACGAGAGAGCTGAAAGCAGAAACGAACAATCAGGAAGCAGATGGCTTAAAGCCACAGATTGACAGAGATAGAGGGGGGATAGAAGAAGAGAGGAGAGCGCACAACGAGAAAAAGCTGAATGCGCAGAGAGTCTTTGGAGTCACTCGGAGGTCGAGTGAAAAGCCAGAGAGCTCAATTGACAGCAGCATATTGTTGTTGGAGTTGCTTGGAGGTTGAGCGACTCACAGAGGCATGCAAAGGCCGAGAGAAAGAGCTTAGAGAAGCCATAGCAGAGAGCCACTAGCCACAGCCAAAGCCAAGAGCCAAAGCGAGTGCCAGAAGCGAGAGCTGAGAGCCAGAACCAGAGCCAGAGCTAGAGTCAGAGCCATGAGCAAGAGCCAGGGCCAGAGCTAGAAAGCCGAAGAGCTTCAAGAGCCAAGGGATAAGATGGTGTTATGAGCCCAATGTTCCTGTGTAAAACATTGGAGTTGAGTGTGGAACTTGTAAAAGAATTGTTGCCATAATCCCAGGGAGCCTAGTCGAGTTGACTAGAGCTCAAGGAGACGTAGCCCAAGCGTTTCGGGTGAAATTCGTATTAAATTGTTGTCTTATGTGTTTGCTTATTACTGCATTTGTCTATTATCATATGTATTTACATATCAACACAAACAACCGAATTTTAAAAGCACATAAACAGTTAAAAACACATGCAAGCATACACCTTATTTTCAAGCATTTCTTAATTCCGCATTGGTTAACCATCAAGACTTGGGAAAATTTAAAGCTTTGGAAGTGGGAGAGGTTCTTGTAAGTTAGACAAGAATCCTAAGAGCCCCATTTTTAGATCAGTGGTCCATGTTACCCTATATTTGTCCTTGGTTCTTATATTATGTGTCACTCTTGACACTTCCTTCCCTTTACACCTTAAGCATAAGCCTTTCTACTTTAGCTTGCTTGCCTTGCATTATCCTAACACTTCTTTTGGGTACCTCCAATGCCTTGGCATAAATTTCTTGCCTCTTTTCCATTTTTTTAGTGACAAATCCATTGGTTCCTTCCTGAAATGTTTGCTTCGAAAAGCTTGGTGGCTTTGTCCTCTGCTCGCGAATTTTGACCTCTTATCCTCCATTTCAACTATGCACCTCTTCTTTTGGCCTCTTCCCACTTTCACATCTTGGCCTCCATTTCAACCTCATTATGGCCCTTTTTTTGCCTCATGACATATTTTCTTGATCTCTCGCCTAATTTTTTTGCCACATGACATATTTTCTTGGTCTCTCACCCAATTTTTTTGCCTTATGACATATTTTCTTGGTCTCTCACCCAATTTTTTGGCCTCTTAACAACCTTTTTGGACTTTCAACCTACCTTTGAATTTCATTATTTTTATCCCTCGTCTCCTTCACCTAATAGTATTTGTTTTTGGATAGGCAATGTTATTGCATAGACCTAGTTTCCTAGTTGGTAAAAAGGAAGGCATTGTTGATTTTTCAAGTGCAATAAAGACAAGCACAATTTTCTACTATAGATAATTGCTTCTAATGATATCATTTTTACTTTACCAATTTCCGGATCATTAAGTAATTATAATTTAGAAAATTTCAACCATAAATGCAATAGAGCAACAGAGATCACAATAGGATAAGCATGCAAAGAGACACAAAAACTTTTACCCTAGGAAAACCCAACCTTGGGAAAATCACAACAATCTTTTCTTAGGAGAAATTGTCCAATTCAACAAATGCACAATCTTAATATCCCAGTCAAACTTGGTCAAACTGACCAAACAAATCATATAGGTCAAACTTTGTTAAAAAAGATAATTTTAGTCTTCTGTAACAACTAATCAAATTTGGTTAAATAAGTTGAATTTCATCCTTTTCAACTGCCTTAGAAAATTCAGTCAACTTTCTCAAATTAAAATAAACTTATTCAGACAAACTATGGTCAAATACAGCAGCAAAAAGTTTCGCCAATGCAGGGAAAATAACCTAGAAAAACCTTAGTCAATTCTAGTCAAAGTAAGTCCAACTTTTGGTCAACTACGCTAGTCTTGTCTCTCTTTCTCTCCTTCATACGGTTGGACAAAAAATATAAGATTTGATTATCTGAATTGATGCCAAATGGAGGATGTCGATTGGTGTTTTTATAGTGGTCAAAGTAAGAGGGTTTTGACCAACGGTCAAACCCATTCAGTTGGTGGGGCCGACCTGACTGTTTGGGTCCTACATGAACTTAAAAAATAATAATTTAATTTCCTTTGCTTTGTTGACTTGAATATCGACCTCAACTACAAAAATTCAACACTCCCTCTTTGTTAGGGAGGTATTCACCTTGACTTTTTAAGATGTACATACATTTGTTGAAAAAAATTCTCCATCCAAAGAAAAGATTGAAATCATCCCGCATCAACATTAAGTAAAGGAGCTGGTCACCCACTATTCCTTGGGTCACCAAACTACCAAGTTGTCACTTGCAACCATGTTAGTCACCCCTTGACAAATGGTGAAACCCAGGGCCCATTTTACCATTCCCACATGTCGTCACATGTTATTGAATAGTAAAAATACTTGCTCGATGCTATAAGGAACTCACTCAACCCACTAGCAAAGTAACCTTTGGCAATATGGTCAGGTAACCCCTAACCGGGAGAGCACTCTGTGTCTTGATGCTCACTAGGCTAATCTCCCTAGTTGCACTACATGTCTCCTGGTCAATACCCTTTACCTAGGGGGAATTTTCGCACCTTGATGCTACAACATCAATATGACCTCTCACCAAGGAAGACATTCTCAACTACTCCATGTCTATCCCTGAATTAAACAAACTTCATCATGGGAAGAGGTTTTGTGAGAATGTTAGCAACCTGCTCGTATGTAGAAATGTATTGGAGCCTCACTGCTCCCTTTTGTACCATGTTTCATATGTAGTGGTACTTGATTTCAATGTGCTTTGACCTGTCATGGAAAACTGGATTTTTTGAAAGCTTCACATATCTTTGATTGTCACAGTGTATCACTATCAGTTCCAACATCTGATCAAACAATCCTGCGAGTAGCTTCCGAAGCCACACTTCTTCACAAATCGTAAAATAAGTTGCAATATACTCAACTTCAATAGTGTTGAGTGCGACAGTTGTTTGCTTCCTACTCATCGAGGATATCATAATAGAGCCCAAATTGAAACAACATCCTAATTTGCTCTTTCTGTCTTTAGTGGTTCTTGCCCAATCGAAATCTGTGAATCCCTCCAAATGTACTTCAAAAATCCTGACATATCTCAATCCATAACTAATAGTGCCGCAATCCAATGTACATGCCCGCGTTCCACCAAGAACTAACTCACAGTGTTCAGTGCATAGCAAATATCAAGTTTGGTATTAACCAAATAATTCTATTATCTGGTCAGCTGACGATACATAGAGGGATATACCAAGTCTGAAGAGTCTCGCAGCTTCTTCAGATTAGTCACCATGGGAGTGTCCATGGACTTGCAATCCATCATCCCAAACCTCTAAAGGATACTAATGATATAATTCCCTTGACCATGGAAAATTTTACCTGGCCCTTTCCACACTTCTAATCCTAAGTAGTAATGCATTGAACCAAAAATCCTTCATCTCAAATTCTGAATTCAATTCCCTCTTACACTGAACAATGAGATTATCTGCTCTTGTCAAAAATAAATCGTCAACATATAGTAACAAAATCATAGGCCCACCTCCAACAACCTTGTAGTATAGATTTGGATCAACATCACTCTTGGTAAAATCGAGGCTCATCATGTATCCATAAATTTGAGAATACCAAGCCCGAGGTGCTTGCTTGAGTCCATACAAATATTTCTTTAGTCTGCAAACATGAGTCTTCCTCTCATGTACCTTAAAGCCTCGAGGTTGCTCTATGTACACTTCTTCCTTAATCACTCCATTGAGGAGATTTTTTTTCATGTCCATCTGATACAATTTCTAGCTTGTAATAGAAGTAATAGAAATAATAGGTCTAATAGAAGTGTACCTGGCAACTGGAGCAAATGTGTCCTCATAATCCTCTCCCTCTTTCTGGGAGAACTCTCTTGCCATGAATCTTGCCTTGTACTTGTGTATGCTGCCATCAATTGCATGCTTGATTTTGTAGATCCGCTTGGAAGTCATCACTGGCTTCCCTTCAAGTGTCGATACAATTTCCGATACATCATTCTTCATGATATATTGATATTCCTCCATCATGGCATCCTTCCAAACTTGTTGGTCTGTTGCCTCCTCATAGCTATATGATTTAGATTCAATGATTTGACTCATCAATGATGCATATCCTAATTACTTCTTAGGATGTTTGGGTTCTCTGAAAGTGCCATCAGGAGCTGCATGTCTCTCTGTATCTTGCAATGTACTTTGAATTCATGTTGGCCTCTTCTTGGATTCTGGAACAAAGGCACTAGGTGGGTCCACATGTTCATTTGGCCCTTTTGACTCTTCTTGATGATCTAGGGGATGTTCCATAGGTCTTGAGCCCACATCCTTGGGAACCTCTTGCTGCTCATCATCAGTATCCAAGTGATATCCTTTGGACTTCCAGAAGGTGACATCCTCATCAAAATTAACGTCTCGACTAATTTCAACTTCTTGTTGTCCTAGAAAATAAATCATGTAAGCCTTTGATGTCTCATTGTATCCAACAAATGTTCCCTTCTTCCCAAAAGGCTTTAGCTTAATCCTCTTCTCCTTGGTAATATGATTGTAGACAGGATACCCAAATATCCTCAAATGCTCAATCTCTGGTTTCTCAGCTGTGAAGACTTTTTCAGGAGTCTTATTCCCCAATATCTAGTGAGGACTTATGTTCTGGACATAAACTACTTCCTTGGATGCCTCTCCCTATAAGAACATGGGTAAGTCTTGATCATGAATCCTTGCTTTCGTAACTTCCATAATGGTTTTGTTCTTCTTTTCAACAATCCATTATGTTGAGGGTTGTGAGGGATTATCAAGTCCCTCTTAATCCCAGCTTCCTTGTAGAAGGAAATGAGTTCCTTAGAGGTATACTCTCCTCCATTATCTAACCTTAGGACTTTAATCTTCTTGAATGTAAATTTCTCCACCTGAGCCTTGAATTCTTGAAATGCGCTGAAGACCTCATCCTTGGTCTTCAATAAGTAAATTCATGTCTTCTGGTAGAAGTCATCAATTAAAGTCACATAATACAAAAAACTACCCAAGGCTGAAATTAACATTGGTCCACATACATCTTAATGTATTAGATTCAAAATTCCTTTAGTTCTATTGTCACTACTCGGAAAAGGTCCTTTGACATACTTTCCAAGTGCACAACCTTTGCAAGCTCCTTCATGCTCTACCTAGATTTTTGGAAGACCTGTAACCATATTCCTTAATGTTGGTAAAGCCTTGTAGTGAATATGAGCAAATCTTCGGTGCCATAATTCACATAGATGAGTGTTGTCATGTATCAATGCTTGAATTGATTGTCCCAAGAGTCTGTACAAGCCTCCCTTGAACACCATTCACCTTGGCATAATCTATGCTTGAACCCTTCTTTCATACAAGGACTTGTCCATCAATGAACGCAACTCTATATCCTTTGTCTTCTAAGGAGGAGGTAGAAAGCAAATTTTTTTTTATACCACGTACATATGATACATCATTTATAAAAATACTACCTCCTGACTCCAACTAGAAAGATGTTGATCCAACGCCTTTGATTTCATACTTGTTATTGTCACCAAGCTCCACTTTCTATGTTGACTTCTTTTCTACCAATTCTGTGAGACTCACAATTACCTGTCATATATCTGGAGGCACCACTGTCCACTAGCCAAATGTCATTATGATTTGCAATAGAACCTGCAAGGGCAGAAAAGAAGAAATAATTGTCATCATCAGTATTATCATTCCTTGACATCTTCTTATGTTCATCATCAATGTTTGCGGTTGAGACATGTTGTGTGCCCTTACTCTTCCTATTATAATTTATACTTTGCTTTAGGGAATTTGTCCTTATAGCGACCAAACTTGTGGCAAAGGAAACATCGAATCTTTGAGATATCCTTTCCTTGAAATTTCTTCTTCCTCTACCATTCTTAGAATGGGTTGCAAATGCTTCAAAATCACCATCTTGAGGTCTCTGAATCTTCCCTTTCGATACTAATCTAGATTCCTCTTGAGTATATATGAGGTCCATAGCTGGTCAAAACTTGGAACTTCTACTCTACCACAAATGCTAGATGCAAATGAATCCCATGAATCAGGTAGACCATTAACAATTGTAGTCATAAGTTATGTTTCTTCAATGCTTCCTCCAATAGCATGAAGTTGATCTCTTAATTGAGATATCTTCATGAAGTAGGAAACCACTGTATCATCTCTAGTCATTTGAACATCATCAAGTTGGTTCCTCAAGCTCATTTTCTGACCAATGTTGTTGATGGTATATAATCTTCCTATGGTATCATACATCTGCTTTGAAGTTTGGAGTCCTGAAACATATGAAATCAAGTGGTCTCTGATGGATTCAACAAGAATCCTCTTAGATGTGATTTAGACTTCTTGTACCTAGCTTTTCCTTCATTATCCCGTGGCTATGTAACCTTGCCTTTCACATAATCCATAATATCATTCTCTTCAAGAATGAGATCAATCCTTGCCTTCCAAGCCCTGAAATTTGTAGCACCTTCCAACCTATTCTCTGCCTTAGTAGATGAACCCATGCTCAAACATCTGGTTACATATTAGATTGTAGAAGTAGGTGTATTCAAGAGTGATCTCAATGCCCTTTCCTTTACCAAAGCTCTAATACCATGTTGATTTTTCAAGTGCAATAAAGGAAAGCACGATTTTAGATTATAGATAATTACTTCCAATGATATTTTTTTTACTTTAGCACGTTCCAAATCATTAAGTAAATATACTTCAAATAATTTCAACCATAAATGCAATAGAACAATAGAGATCATAGTAGAAAGAGCATGCACAAGAGACACAAAATCTTTTACCCTGGGAAAACACATCTTTGGGAAAAACCCAACAATCTTTTCTTAGCATAAATTGTCCAATTCAACAAATGTATAGTTTGAATATCCCAATGAAACTTGGTCAAACAGAGCAAACAATCATATAGGTCAAACCTGGTCAAAAGAGAGAATTTTAATCTTCTATAATAGCCAATCAAATTTGGTCAATGCTAGTCAAATAGGCTGAATTTCAGCCTTTCCTCAAGAATTTCAGTCAATTGCCTCAGTCAAATTGTGGTGAAATAGAGTAGCAGAAGGTTCATTCAACGCATGTAAAACAACCTAGAAAAACCTCAGCAAATGCTAGTCAAAGCAAGTCAAACTTTTGGTCAACTTTGTTGGTCTTGTCTCCCTCTCTCTCTCCTTCGCACATGTGGACAAAAAACAGAGGATTTAATGATCCAAATTGATGTCAAATGGAAGAGGTCGATTTGTTTATTTATAGTGGTCAAAGTAAGAGGGTTTTGAACAAGGGTCAAACCCATTCAACTGGTGGGGCCGACCTAATTGTTTGGGTCCTACACGAACATAAAAGATAATAATTTAATTTCCTTTGACTTTGTTGACTTGAATACCGACCATAGCTACAAAAATTCAACATGCATGACCTTCCTTCTTGTTTCTTATAATTGCCCCAATTGTCATTTCTCTTCATTGTCGCTCCATTGTATGTTCAAACTACTTGTGAAGAGTCAAACAAATGGGTTTTTTTACCACTCAAACTATCAAGGGACCTAAAAGGGGTTCCTAAGAGGGCAACTGCTAGGTTAAGGGCAGTGGTGGAGGCTTAGCCCATTGTCACCATAGCTAAGTCTCCCTACCCTTTACGGAATTTCAATGATGGGAGGAGTCCCGATAGTGTAGGGATCACTTGTAAAGTATAGGTCAATGGATAGGTGGAAAGTGACCTTGGAAACTCTTTCCCAAGGATGGAGTGAAGAATGGAACTTGCTTGCTCTTTAAGCAAGGGACTTGGTCCTCCAGGGGTAAGGGGTGAGGATTGGAGGGTTGAGGGAGAAGGAATAGGCTTATAGATGAGGTTCTCAATCCCTATAATCATTGGGAGACTTGGATTCCCAAACGGTCCTTGACAAATAATCTCTATTGAGAAGTGTGATCACACGAGGCCAAGTGGACCTAGCCCAAGTTCGGGGATGGAATGTAGCAACCAATGATGTTCCTATCCTAGACAAGGTGAGGGGAAAGGACCAAACAAGAATATACTTTCTTCAAAAGGTTAATTGATCCTATTGAGGTCTATGCTTGGGGATGCCTAGGCACAATTCGATCCTAAAGCTAGGCATTGAGATTCCTGGAGATTCCATCGTTAGAATTGCCTCAAATTTTGAGGAGAGGGAGGGAACCCACCAGCGCAATAGCCTATAGGAGATCGAATTTTTTCCTTGGGTCAATTCCTGTGAAATTAATGTCCTAGGTGACCTAATGGGGCTAGACTTGGTGAAAAAGGGGAAAATTGTTAAAAGAGGGTTGAAATGATCACCCTTTTTGAGGGATCAGTGCCCAGTTCACTTGCGGATATGGAGTCAAGGATAATGATGAGTAAGAACTTGGTTTCTTGATCAAGGAGGCCTAGAAATTCAACTTCGTCCAATGTTGAGAGAAAGAAAAGAAAACTGACCTTCAAGAATTTGTACTTCAAAGAAAATGATGCAAGCTTCACGAGATAAATAAATCTCTAGGACATTTCATTCATATAACATTGGCCAATACATTAAATTAGCTAAAACATGCTCAATTCCACATTTCAATAATGCAACAACTAGCCCTAATTTTAGTAGTATGCAGCAACAAGAATAATAGCATCAAAATTTACTTACAACGTTATAGAGTATATCCAACCAGTATTTCGTTTGCTCAATAAAGCTCCAAGGCAAGAGAAGTAGCCCAAATCCATGCATCAAAATTCATCCATCTCCAAAAATATCCATCAAGGAAAAAGTGTGAAATTTCTCTATGATTAGAGAGATCCCAAGTCTAGTGATGATACAAATGAATGTATCTGATATCAATATATAGCCTCCTAAGGAGTTCGAATTAGCCTATGGGCCTACATTAGCGCCTAATGATAAAATAATGTGAAAATAAAACCCCTATTGGTGACAAGCCCATTAAACTAGCTTATAAGTTTAAAAACAACCCTCACAAGGGGCCAAATAATGATATGTGCATGTCGTAGGGCCCTGTAAAGGCTCAATAACATCCTGAAGTACCATATTGAGGAATAAATTCCTCAGGATATGATGGACAAGGGGGTGGCCCCTTGTTCTCCAAGTAGTAGACATGTGGTGCTCCCATTGGTTTTGAGGGCACATCAATGGCCCCATGGGGCTCCATATGAATCAGAGATGCATGTAGATCCCTTGTAATGTTCTAATTTGTGGAATGAACCCTGCCATGACATCATACAAGTGTTGGGACACTTTCCAAGAGTGTGGGGCTCTTGTGGGGTCCTGTTGGGCATAGTGTACTAAGCATATCACCATCATCTAAAAAGTGGATCGCTAATAGTCTTTGAACATCCATGAAGATCTGTGGAATGTTGTTTGCTGTTGTGGAGGCCCATGGCTCTCTATGTACACCCTACACATGCCAATGTAGACCTCTGGGGGTTAGGATCCCAATAGGGAAACCAAACCCAAATGGAAACCACCTGCAATCCTGCATAGGATTCAATGCATCCCCTAGGTTTCCAATACAACCAGTCATTAAAATAATTGTGTAAAAGAGCTTACAAATCATGGATAGCAAAGTGGGAACTTCATAATGGCATGCCCTTCCATAGCGGGCTTTGGCATGTGCTAGTGTCTCCAAGCTCCAAAGGGGGTTAGCCAAGTACCTTCTTAGATAGTTTCAACCCTTAGAGGGGATAGTATGACCAAGGTACATCCCTTTAGTGGGGGTGGCAAGTGACAGATAAGTGAGATGGAATAGGGAATGCGAGGGGCAGCCCTCGGCCACATAGTGGGGCATAGGGGTAGCTAGATAAAGGGAATCCCACACCTGGGTATGTAATGTATAGGAGAGAGCAGTCGTGGTACATGAGGTGCCCTGGCCTTGTTTTTTCCACCCTTCTTCATATACCTTTTGCCTTATATGAATTGTCTTTAATTAACTGCTCGGGGCTCAAAGGACAAGAGCATGATGTGTTAGATATAGTAGTGATTACCCCCTTTTGGTAGGGCGGTTCATTGCCCTCCAAGGATTGGGACAATCATGGGTTCCTGAATGATAGAGGAGGCTCATCTAGGGCCTATGGAACCAGGGTGATGGCTAATGATTGGGCTAGAGCTCATGTAATGGCTTTTTCCCACGTGCTAATTATTTTTGTCCCGACCATCTTTTGCATTTTGTGGTATAGTTTCTTGTTAAATGTGGCCAATTATGCTTTTCACTTTTTCTTTTCATTGCTTCAACCTCCGGAGCATCATTCTATGCCTGACCCAAGGTGGTGGAAAGGGGATAGGGAGGCTAGCCCTATGTGGACCTAGGTGGGAGAAAAGATGAATGGGGGAATAGGGAGTGGAAAGGGAGCAATATGTGCAGCTAAAGGAGCGGGACCATGCACCCAAAATTGGGGTTTCCCAAGTATTACCACCCTAGAACCGAATGGTCAACAAAGGAGATCCCACAGGACTACAATCCAAGGGTAGCAACTAAAAGAGATCAAGGGGACATGAGCACAAACTAAGCCCAATCTTTCCGCCAAATCCCCCCATCAATTCATACCCAAAGTATCCATGATAAGTAAACCCAATACTCAATTACCAAATGACAAGACATACCTTTAGATTCGGGAGGCCCACCTTCAAACATACGATCAATACAAGTGGGTGAGGGACCACATGGCTAGCTCAGGTGGCAGAGAAATGGCACAACAAGCTAGCAGGAGGCATCAAAGGGTTGTTGGCTGTCGGCTGAGGCTCATCATGGAGAAAAATTTCTCTTGGAGATATCACCCACAAAGTGGTGGGTAACAACAGGGTTCATTAGTGGTAGAAACCATGCTTTCACTATAATGGGCATGTCTTCTTGATGTGAGAAAAATATAGCACAAAACAATTGACATTTTTTGCCAAGTTGTCAGATAATTTTTGAAAGTGTTGTAACCTTGCATGATGGTTCATGCTTCTCTTCCTATGTCTTTTTCTACCCTTAATTTAAGTTATTTAATTGTTCTTCTCCTTTATAATTGGTGGTTATCAACATTAACGTATCAAATTATATTATTAGCCATCCCAATACTACTATCATCACTTGTCTTTATTAAAAGCTAGGACCAACCAAGAGTGTTGAATTTGACTACGCGATTTAATGTTAGGACACATGTTTAATCAAATAAGTTTATTGAAGGTTCCCCTTCCTTTTTTAGCCTTTGATTTCATCAGGGAATCCTTTCCTAGTGTTAGATTTTACACAAACCTAGCATTAGGCATTTAATTCCAAGCAATAAATTACTGAATAAACACACAACTAGATTCCTAACACATAATATTTGGAAGAAGCAAAGTATTATCTGAATCAAGTAATCATAAACATATTTTTGCCCAACAAATAAGTTCTTCATTAATAGAAACTCGAAACTTACTTGGGCTACCATCCTAGGACAGTTGTCCTACTAAGAAATTACAGATTATAATACATTGGGTTTGACCCAACAAATTTTCTCTCTTACAGATATGAATCTCCAAACCTTCTGCACTTTATCGGACCTAGTGCACACTTACTGATATGTTTCTCTCAACCTTGTGTTGTTGTTGTGTGTATTCTCTTCACTTTAGCCTTTCTCTTATAACTTTACATTGACCCAAAACCCTAACCCTAACCCTAACCCTAATCTCAAAGTGATTAACGACCGAGATTAGATCTCGCCTCACTTAAGATTGATGACTAAGATTAAAGATTATTCACTAAAGTAAATTATTTTACTTTCCTAAGTTTTATTTTAGCTCAATAAGCCAACGTAGGCTAAGTTAAACTTAGGCTAAGTTACATAAACAACTTGCTAAACCTAAAACAAGTGTTCTACGGAATTGTGGGCGATTTTGGCACACCTAGGCACAAAGCCCGTGGAGAAGTACCTTCCCGAGCTGCAAACTTCAATAGTCCCTCTTAGCGAGGGAGGTACTTCTAAAATAACCTTCTCGACCTGGATTTGTATCCAATCCCATCATGTCATCTATTGTTGTAGCTGCTCCCTCTGAATTGGAAGACTTCCTCGCTACCTGCTTCAAAATTTAATTTGAAGATCTATTTCTCCCAACCATGCTCCTAGGATCCTGCTGTTGAGCATCCATCAATGTTAACTCATACCAACGGGTCCTGACATGTCTGGTAGAGGCCTCTTGCCCATCTTCAATATTAGAAAGATGAGTCCCCGGTACCAACTTAGTATTGAGAGCTTCTTGCTCAATCTCTATCACCAATATCATTCTTGTGCTAAGTCCTTCTAGCATTGCTATAGGTTTGTCTCGGTCCTTTAAGACACCCACGAATTCTACTGTCAATCCCTTGACTGGTATGGTACTGTTGATGCCTCGAAAATCGTAGCACCAACATTGGGGGAAACCACCCGGTCCGGACCTTAGTGCAGCTCCTTTTCCGTTTGGTGTAGTGGCTCCGACTGGGGATAATGGGACCAGTTTCCCAGAAATAGATAAATGGGATGAATGAATACTTTGTAGATAACAGTAATGGTAGGTGGATGACTAAAGCTATTGACAGAAATGTAAGTAAATAAAACTATCCCGGGAATCTATTTGAACATCTAAAGCGTAGCTTTCGATGTTCTATATCCAAAAATACAATTATATAGATGACTGCATTTTTATAGACATAGATATTAAATCATTCAAGATTGTTGTACCCAAATAGTTAGGCGCAGCGATTAAAGCAATGCTACTAGACTTTAAACATTCATACTATTAACGCATACATGATTGAAAATAAGGCATATCATCTAAACATCCAATAGTGGCATGAGTAAGATTTCCTGTTGTTGTGCATGCATACAATTAACAGTAGCAAGAATAATTACACAGCGAAATAATATACACAGAATGAATCCAAACAAAAGATAGAAATACCATTTGAATAGCAAGCCACTCCCGATATGAATCGCTATGTATAGTTTCTACTTTGACGCATCAACATTCCTCAAATCAACGACAGTAGTGCACAATTGAATTAAGAAAATTTCTCCATTAAAATAAAAGCAGGTGGTCGAGTTTCATAAAAGAATAGAGGCTGAAGCACAATAGTGCAAACTTCAGTCTGTTAAGTCTTATACAAAATTTTACGACCCTTTCTAAATGCATGAAAGGGTCTATAAATACTATGCTAATCTAAAATATCTATCAAAACAGAAAAGCTAACTAAGCTGATGTCAATAAATTCTAATTCCTATTGCTGGCAATCGGAGGAGCTGGATGCTGAATCACTCTGTCGGCTGCTTCCCTTTGTACCTGAGTTGATTGATGGCGAGCATTGGCTCAACTTCAGGAGGTTTGTTGAGCCTGGAACGGAGCTGGGTAGCGTAGGTGGAGTCTTGGATATCGGGGATCATGCATTGAATGGCATCGGTTAGGCATTTGAGAGCAGATCTTTGTTCATGCGGCTTGATTAGATATCGCCAATATGCTTCTATGTTCAAGTTGTCAACCGCGGTAATTGTCCTTGCTCTTCTCTCTAAATCAAGGTAGCATGTTTGTTCCAATACATTTGCAGTAATAATTTTGCCAGGTGTGCATTGGGTAACAATATTGGCTAGATAGAGAGTATCATTTACTAGATCAACCAAATTACCAGTGGTTAATGTACATCTTGATGCTGCCCTTTCTGCCTTTAATATTTGTGTTTGCCATTCTGTAAACAGTATATTTTTATGGACCTCCAGTATCCGAGGCAAATTGGCTTCCTTACCTGACTTTGAATCTTGCCATTCAATGTAGCCTGTGATATCTTCTTCAACTTGATTGTATTCTTCTCTAGCCTTTTCTACCTGCTCGCTCACAGTCGTGGCTAATTCACAGAGTGGTTCCGCTTGAGAGAGGGATTGCGCCAAGAGTTTGATTTGAGATACAAGCGCATTGTTGATTACTATTGCCTCTTTTTTGAATTCTTGTATCTGTGCATCCCCCTTGGTAGCTTCTAACTGTGCTGTAATTTGAGCAATGCGTTCATCTTTGGCTTTCAAAAATTGCTCATTTGCCGCTTTTAGTTGCTCCACTATCTCTGCCAACTCGCTCTGTCTCTGGATGGCCGCCTGGGTGATTGACTGTTTCTCCTCTTGCCATTGTTGCATTAATTGGCTATTGATTCTCTGCTGTTCCAACAGCTGCTCACTTATGCGCACTGTTTCTTGTTGGTGTCCTGCTACTTGCTGCTCAGCTTGTATTTGCCGTTGTCTGACATCTGCTAATTCCGTTTGAAGAGTCAAAATTTCCTGGTCTTTCGTCTTTAAGAGAACTGCTACCTCTGAGGCCTTGTCAATAGTGGCAGCCGAATAAGCTCCCGCATATTGTGACAACTTGGTCAGGTCATCAGAGGGATCAAGTTTTTCCCTCCAGACTACGTTGCCCGTAAGTGATTGCTCAGGGAAGAGGGGAGGTTGATCAATCCTCTGCCTTTTCCTTGATCGCTTTACTACTGCTTTATGTTTAGGGCTATAGAAGACGTTCAGTGGAGGAATGTCTTCTACCAGGAGAGTGATTTGGTCACTAGGACCTTTTGGAATTATCTCTACATTCATAACTTTGGGTGTGCCGGTGGTTGTGCTTAAAGCCTGGGATGAGCCTTCCTTCTGTATGCCGCTGCTCTTAGGAGTCTCTGTATTCTGTGAATCCTTATCTCCACCGATAATGGTACTAAAATGTTGCCATTCCATCTGCAGCTCGGGGTCTGTAACAGTACCCTTATTAGTATCGGTGGTATTTTGCTTTGACTGGCACTCCTTTAGCAGTTGTTCTTGTTTCTCTTTCTCTTGCCGTTCATGTTCCTTCTGCTGGATCTCTGCCTGCTCCTTTCTCAGTCTGTCTTCTTCTTCCTTTCTCAATCTTTCTTCCTCTTCCTTTCTTAAGCGTTCTGCTTGCTCTCGTTTGGCGAATTCCTCTTTTTCTTTTGCTAAACGCTCTGCCTGCTCTTTCTTCAGTTTTTCTTGTTGTTGTTTCCTCTGTTGCTGCTTGCCAGGCTCGCTTGAAGACGTCGCTTGGGTCGGCATTATTAAATCCAGGGGCAGAGTTTGCAACCTCTGCTCTCTGAGCTTATTGAATTCAAATAACCCTTCGTCATTATACCTTGTTCTAGCAAGCTCTTTAGCATGACCAATTGATTCTGCTGAAGCGAACAAATCATCAAAAATATCCTCTTTATGCTCAAATGTTGATAATTTGGCATGCTCCAGAGCGGCGTATGCATATTTTCTGGGGTCATATGCTCTGTTTGGGATTACACGAAGGTTTAGAGTTTGAATTTTCATGGCTTCTTTTTCTGCATGTTTTAAATCATGCAAGGTGAAAACTCCACATCTGAAAGGAAAAGTTGGCCAACCCCTTTTTTGCTTTAACCTAAGAGTCTGTGTGGTACTCTTAGCTGAAAGTTGGTAGGCAATTTCCCGGGCTAATAATTTATCAGGAACATATAAGGGAAGGACATGGGGATTGGCTTCACTGCCAAAGACTCTAATATACGTAAACAATTCTTCCCCAAACCAACTACCTACTGACGGCAGGTCAAAAGAGGCTAAGTAAGAAATCCTTGGAATGGGCTTATTAAAAATGGCATAATAAATAGGAATCATGAAACCGTTACAGATATGATACAAGTGGGCTTTATGAGACGACTTCCACATCTTACGATGGTAAATATGGATGGGGGAGGGGTCCTGTGCGGTCCACCTCCAACCGAGAATGGGAAATTCAGAATTAAAACACAAGGTATCCAAAATATAGGCACTGTAATAGAATGGAGGGATTAACCTCTCGCTAACTCTGGTCTTATTTCTATATTCTCTGATGGCAAGGGCAAGCTTATCTGAAAGGATAGTGGCCCAATCCATAATCCAACTGTTGATTGCCGCCTCCATGAGGGGAACCATTTCGATAGTAAAATTGGTGGAGTCATGAAGACCCCATAATCTACACATCATTATAGCGGCATAGCAATATGGTGAACACAAGGAGTCGACTGAGTACTTACCGGAGGATTCATGCTTGTGCTTAGCTGGGTTCTGCCTCCAATATTTGATAGGTTCAGACTCAGTTTCATTCTCACTTGCGAACTTCTCGAGAAATGCGGTATTGTAAACCTTCTCCGGCATAGGCAAATGATACATTTGCCTCAAATCCTCTGGCTTGAAGGATCCAAAAATCCTTCCGTCGTTTGGGACGAAAGTTCTGTCTGTGATAGGAATTTCTTCAATTTCCCATTTGATAACATCGGTGTATGGAAGCATTTGCTCTCTTGCCACTATCCTATATAGGAAAGAGTCGGCCAAGTCCTTGAGAGTGCACTCTGATCTTTTGGTAGAATCTGTGGTAGCTTCTTCTACCACCTGCGTAGGCTTCTCGGCTTCTAGCAAATCATAAGTTCCTTGCCAAGTTGTCCTGGCAAGTCCCGCGCACGTTGTATCTGATATCAAACCTTTCTTACTATTTGGCTGTGGTGTGGATGGTGATTCAATAACGCCTGTAACCTTCTTCTACTTCTTACCCATTATGTCTGAATTGCTTGGTAAATCTGTAATCTGCACAGAAGGGTGGTTTTGGCGTAATACTGAGATAACAATGAAGCTCGCAACTGAGAGTGAAATAGAAAGAAGAACATCGATATACTTTGCCTTTATTAAAACAACGCGGATATGATCTAGAGGCAGATCTGATAGGATGGATTCATTAAGGGACCGTATAGGACCTGCCACCTTATAAATGCTCATTAGTGCAATATTTGCCTAAAGATCTTTTAAACCATGCAATGGGCGTACCGGCGGCTGAGCGGGAATGATTATGCCTTAATTGTCATTAACTCAAGCTTTCCAATCATTCTAACGGCTTTTCATTGAGAACTGTGCCTTATCTTATCAGATCGGGCAGGGGTGTGAGGATAGCTTTTAACAATGTTTGGAATACTGCCGATCGCCGATCGCCGATATCGGATCGGGGAAAGGCCTATGCGCATTAAGGATTCAACGGGGGGGGTAACCACCGATCGCCGATCGCCGATATCGGATCGGGGAAAGGGTCATGAACAAAGCTTGTGATACAAAGGGGACAGCCGATTGCTGATATTGCCGATAGCTTTATCGGGTCGGGGCTTTGCCGATGGGCGCGATAGTGTTGCACAAGGAAATGCCGATTGCCGATATCGCCGATAGCTTTATCGGGTCGGGGCTTTGCCGATGGGCGCGATAGTGTTGCACAAGGGAATGCCGATTGCCGATATCGCCGATAGCTTTATCGGTTCGGGGGGAGGCTTTTGATTGCTTGGTGCATCCTTTATGTTATTGCGATATGCGATCTTGCGATCGCTTTATCGCAAT
>APFE030018581.1:77846-89452 GCA_000404065.3 Pinus taeda
AAGTTCTGTCTGTGATAGGAATTTCTTCAATTGCCCATTTGATAACATCGGTGTATGGAAGCATTTGCTCTCTTGCCGCTATCCTATGTAGGAAAGAGTCGGCCAAGTCCTTGAGAGTGCACTCTGATTTCTTGGTAGAATCTGCGGTAGCTTCCTCTATCACCTGCGCAGGCTTCTCGGCTTCTAGCAAATCATAAGTTCCTTGCCAAGTTGTTCTGGCAAGTCTCGCGCACGTTGTATCTGATATCAAACCTTTCTTACTATTTAGCTGTGGCGTGGATGGTGATTCAATAACGCTTGCAACCTTCTTCTGCTTCTTACCCATTATGTCTGAATTGGTTGGTAAATCTGTAATCTGCACAGAAGGGTGGTTTTGGCGTAATACTGAGATAATAATGAAACTCGCAACTGAGAGTGAAATAGAAAGAAGAACGTCGATATACTTTGCCTTTATTAAAACAGCGCGGATATGATCTAGAGGCAGATCTGATAGGATGGATTCATTAAGGGACCGTATAGGACCTGCCACCTTATAAATGCTCATTAATGCAATATTTGCCCAAAGATCTTTTAAATCATGCAATGGGCGTATTGGCGGCCGAGCGGGAATGATTATGCCTTAATTGTGATTAACTCAGGCTTTCCAATCACTCTAACGGCTTTTCGTTGAGAACTGTGCCTTATCTTATCGGATCGGGCTGGGGTGCAAGGATAGCTTTAATAATGTTTGGAATGTTGCCGATCGCCGATCGCCGATATCGGATCGGGGAAAGGCCTATGCGCATTAAGGATTCAATGGGGGGAAACCACCGATTGCCGATCGCCGATATCGGATCGGGGAAAGGGTCATGAACAAAGCTTGTGATACGAAGGGGACAGCCGATTGCCGATATCGCCGATAGCTTTATCGGGTCGGGGCTTTGCCGATGGGCGCAATAGTGTTGCACAAGGAAATGCCGATTGCCGATATCGCCGATAGCTTTATCGGGTCGTGGGAAGCCTTTTGATTGCTTGGTGCATCCTTTATGTTATTGCGATATGCGATCTTGCGATCGCTTTATCGCAATAAACACATATTTGCTTTATTTCCAATGTTGAAAGGGATATTGCTTTTGATAGGAAGTTTATAAAGCGCTCCTTGGATTTGTTGAATTTTTACAAAGTTAGGGTTATTGACATCAATTTTATTTTGAAAGGGACCCATTTCATATTTTAATGGTTTTTGTGAATAATAATAAATATGAAATGGGGGGTTGTTTTGCAAGGCACAACAGGTACCCCTCCCTCCCTCTGAGAGTTGATCTCTTCCAATCTTGTTAGTTTTTGGTACTACCTTTCGTACCTACACGGCCTATTGAACCCTGCCGACCACTCTACTCATAGCCTGGCGCCACAGATCCCCTGCGTAGTGACCTCGGATGGACACTACTTCTCGCAGCTCATTGATCATGCCCATGCATTCTTCCCATGACATGATCCTTCAACGTATTGTATGGCTCTACCTACAAAGGACCTTGTTACTCCCTTTGCGATTGGACCATCCATAGCCCAACTGCACTCTACATTGTGTAGTCTTTTCTTGATGGCTCCTCATGCCAACCCTGACACCCCAAATCCATCATGCGTTGCAACAACTATCCTACCATGTCTTGTTTTAGACAACATTTCTTCCAACTATCCAACAGTGTCATGAGCTTCTTCTACCATCTTTGCACACCTCATAGTCTGCTTGTCTCTTAGCCTTTCATGCTCCTTGCATTGCTGCACCTATTTGATGACTATGTGGTTGTGATTCTTGCGCAACTATGGCTCTACCTGTGGGTCCCATTTCTTGTAAACCCTTTGTGGCTATGGCTCTATTGTCGTTGGTTGTGTGAACAACTGGAATCTTATTGCAGCAAATGGTATTATTTCTCCGAACTGATAAATTAATTGTTTAGTTTATTGATACGTCAACATCAAAATAAACGCATTGCAACCTTCACAAATAAATACTGTGGAAAATAAATAGCGCTGGAACTGAGAAATGATAGCACACAAAAATAACATCGTTATTTTTGGACAAAAGTCCCCAGAAAAACCAAATGCAGGAAAACCGGTGTAGCAGATGAGGGTCTTATTTTATTAAGCAGCATTGAAATCTGAGTACAATCTATGGATGTCCAACTGGCAATCCAATCAACAAGTATTTGACATAAATAATTAGAGAGAAAAATTCTCTCACCCCACAAGCAATCCCGACACTGGCTTCTATAGAAAACTAGTCGTCCAAATCCCAACTTGAGTCCTTTTGCGCTGTCTCTCACATTTGTGGCTCGATTCTGCCTCTGAGCAAGTTGTCTAGCCTGTCTCTGCTATTGGAAGTGACTCTTCGGCCCTCTGGAAGACTTTACTAGCCTCTGGAAACTGAATCGACCTCCTCCTCAGCTAAATTGAATAGCTCTGTGTCAGCTTCTACACAGTCTTTGTGCTGCTTTTGCGTGGATCACCTCTGTCAGTTGTCGCTGCCTCTCCGATCTGGAAAATCTCCTCTGGACTCACTGTCCCTTCCCCTCACTTACTGCTTCGATCTCTAGCTCTCTGGAAGCTGGCTGTTGCGACTTTGGAAATCGATCTGCCAAAAAAATCGAACTTCTGGTGTTCTCAAGTATATTCTCCAAGTGCCCATCGACTTCTTCTTATAATCCTTTGTTGGGACTCCAACGACCAAGATTAAATGTTAATCATCTTGAAGTCGATCTGTGTGAGTTTCTAGACGATTTGCACCTTGAATTAATTAATTCTGATTAATTAACCATATTCCCTAAGTTTAGACTTAGGAAATATTTAAAAATTGGTTAATAATCTAATTAAGTCCTCTCTAGGTGGAATTTCCAGAAATGATTTTTGGGTTTTGGAGATCTCATATATTCTAGCCTCCACCAAATTTCATGGCTAGAACACATCTGATGCTACAAAAACTAACACTCCCTCTTTGAGAGGATTGTGTTCTCTCTAGTGTTGCACATCCTGCCACAACACCCTGTCTTTGTATCACCTCTTGTCACGCTGCTGATGTCTGGCCATACTGCCCACCAACCACCGTGCAACTCTGATGCTGGATCTGTGTTGTTGCTGACACTGCTATACTGCTACCAACTCTGCATCTGCACTACAACTCCCTCTCATATGTTGCTACCACAATTGAGAAGCATCCAAAATACCGATATGTTCAGTATGATCCATCGTTCTCCCGAGTCTTGATTGCTACTAGCATTTGCATTGCCACTAAAGAATTTGTGCTACTGCCAACTCTGCACTGAGCCACCTTCTCTGTTGTCAACACTGCACTGCGCTCCTTGGCATCTAACTTCTACTAGTCTGCAATTGTCACTCTGATATTGGCTGCATCAACTTTCATTGATCCATCTTGCTACTGAATAATGTGGGCCCCCATAGACAGGTAATGATCCATGAGGTGGACTCCTCAAGAACCCTACCCAATCTTTGTAGCTCTCTAGGGCTACAACTCCAAGTCACCCCACCTCACTCCTGGAGGTATCGCTGCCAACATTGTGAAGTCTTCCTCCAACTTGGAGGACAACCTATCTATCTCAGCATGTGCTGCTGCCTGGTCCTTCTTGTTCTTCTTTCTGCGAGGACACTGAGTACTGTAGTGGCCAAACTCGCCACACTTGAATCACTTGACCTTAGATAGGTCCTTCTTCTTCTTTCTTTGTTCCCTTGCCCCTGAATGGGACCCTTTAATGTGAGGGCCACATTTGCCTCCTCCTTCACCACCTTCGGTCAGCTGTTACTGCTGCCACTAATAGAGCTCTTTAACAGAGCTCTCACATTCTGGTAGCTTGTCTCTGCCCAATGTACTTTGGACAAAATCCTGCCAATCCACTAAGACACCATTGAGTGCCCATCATACCAACTCTGAAGGTTGAGGCGTTGCCCCAACAGTTGACAACTGATCTCAAACCTCCTGAATCTTGGTGAGAAAGGGATCTATGCGTTCCCCTTCTACATCCTGATGCATCTCATCTTCTCCTCTAGGAACATCTTCCGCTGCTCGGAAGTGCCCTGGTACAGCGTGGAGAGAGCATCCCACATCTCTTTGGCCATTCCCTTGACCGCTATATGTGAGACTATATGGTCCCGAACTCCATCCAGGATCAAACATTTCACCCGCGCCATCTCCTTCCTATATTCCTTGAGCTGGTATGCATCCCGAGGAAATGCCACTACATTATCAATATATGTTTTCAGGCCATATTCATCTAGAAGGAAGGACGTCCTAGCCTTCCAGATGACATAGTTTGATGATCCATCCAACCTATCCTGATCTCTGAGCCCTGGAGTGGCCATCTTTGAAATTGTCGAAAACTCCCTCTTTCCATGTGCTTGGTCGTTTCTTTGCTATTTGCACTCCCTTCTGGAATGCGTGGCTCTACTAGTTGCTATTGCCAATTTGCAACTGGATATTTGAACTTCTGAGACTTGAAGTTCCCTGAGGAAAATTTCCCTTCTGTTGTGTGTGCTTTTCTTTTCCACCTAACACGGATTCTACTTCTCCAACTTGCAGCAAAGCCCTCTGCGTCCAACCACGATTCTGATCAGTGAAAATTGAGTTGCTACAACTCCCTTTGCCTGCCGGAATCATTGATCTGGGAGATTCAAACTTTTTTATCTCCTGCACTGAAAAATCAAACTTCCCTAAGCAACTTGTCCTGCCTGGCAATGAACTGTGCTGCCTCAAGAATTTCGGCCTGCTACTCCTTCTGAGCAGCGAAATTATTTCCTTCGCTTCTGAGCTTTCGGCTGATCTCTTACGCTTTAATACCATGTGAAATTTCCTACAAGTGGGATCCTATTGCAACAACTGGTATTAATTCTCCTAAATGATAAATTAATTATTCAGTTTATTGTTATGACAACATCAAAATAAACACACTGCAACCTTCACAAATAAAGACTGCGGAAAATAAATAGCGCTGGAACTGAGAAATGCTAGTGCACACATAAAAAATAACACCGTTATTTTGGACAAAAGTCCCCAAAAAACCCAATGTAGGAAAACCAATGCAACAGACGAGGGTTTTATTTCATTAAACAACAGTGAAATCTAAGTACAATCAATTGATGCCCAACTGGAAATCCAATCAACAAGTATCTGATAGAAATAATTATAGAGAAAAATTCTCTCACCCCACAAGCAATCTCGACATTGGATTCTACAAAAAATTGGTCGTCCAAACCCCAGCGTGAGCCCTTCTGCGTTGTCTTTCACACGTTTGGCTCAATTCTACCTCTGAGCCAGTAGTTTATCCTATCTTTGCTGTTGGAAGTGACTCTTTGACCCTCTAGAAGACTTTCTCGACCTCTGGAAACTGAATCAACCTCCTTCTCAACTAAATTGAACTGCTCTGCATCAACTTCTTTGCAGTCTTTGCGCTGCTTTTGAATGTATGTCACTTGCTGTTTCCTCTCAGGATCTAGAAAATCTCCTTCGGACTCACTGTCCCTACCCTTCACTTACTGCTTCGATCTCTGGCTCTCCAACAACTAACTACTGCTATTCTGGAAATCGATCTGCCAAAGAAATCAAACTTCTAGTGTTCTCAAGTGTATTCTCCAAGTGCCCATCGACTTCTTATAATCCTTTGTTGGGACTCGAATGACCAAGATTTAATCTTAATCAAGGGCTAGGATTATCTTGAAGTCGATATGTGTGAGTTTCTAGATGGTTCGCACCTTGACTTAATTAATTTGATTAATTAACCATATTCCCTAAGTTTAGACTTAGGAAATATTTAAAAATTGGTTAATAACCTAATTAATCTATCTCTAGGTGGAATTTATAGAAATGATTTATGGGTTTTGGAGATCTCATGTATTCTAGCCTTCACCAAATTTCATTGCTAGAACACATCCGATGCTACAGAAACTAATAGGTTGGATTACCAAAACCTGCACGTAGGCTACCTCTCTTCCTCTATGAAGTCGATTACGCTCCACCACAGGATATTTCAACTTCAATGCCCTTTCTTGGCTTTAGGTTACTCTTAACTCATCCCTAAGGTTGTGATCTTCACTGCTATAGCAGGGCAAGTTCTAGGTAGGAGTCAAATCAAGCTTCCCTAGTGATAAATATAATGCATCCCTTTTGAAGCCTCATCTAGCTCTAAGGAATGTTGAAAGCGTGTTTTCAATACACCCTCAACATTGCGCATGGCTTGTAGTGCTTGTATGCTCTTGAGAAATTCAATTCCATATCTTTGATCTGAGAAATGAGATGCTTGATATCCTCTTTGGAGGCTAGACACCTAGGCATATTTGCACCATCAATCTTGCTTTCACGAAGAGACTCATCTGGTTGTTTTTGCATGCAATACAGGTCAATAAAATTTATCAATCTTGACAGTTATTGTCGATGAAGCTACTGCAAATGACTTAATCGACCACTTATTTTGTCCTTGGCTTAACCTCAATCTGCTATGCCAAAATCTCCTTGGCTTCATGTTGCTGTCGTGCCACCCCCGACTAGATTTGGCCACTGGGCGACTCAATTCTCCTCTAGCAGGCCTTGGAGAGGGAAACCCTACAAGGTATAAACTAGAGTTTAGACTAAGAAGCAACAATGGGGTAGTGGGCCATTGTCACCACAACCAAAACCCCCTACTCTTTATGGACTTTCACTGATGGGAGGAATCTCGGTAGGAAAGAGATCACTTATATTAGGTATTTTATGGTGAATATGTGAAATGATCTCACTAGGAACTTTTCAAGAAAGACACAATTTAGGTTCAAGGCTTCACAAGGAAGAAATTCACTTTCTATGAAGAGACTTAGAAATGAGGGCACAAGACCTAGGGTTTGATAAATTTGATGAGTGTTGGAGCAACCAAAGATCAAGTCTAGGAGGGAAGGTTTATTGCAATGTGTATCAGTTATGCCAAGGCTCATGAAACCTTCAAGGAAGTCCTTAAGTTGAGGGAAGCTAAACTAGGGTTTCCCTCTTAGGGAAAACACCTAGGGCAAGAAAATTATAAATGAAATTGGAGTTGATTCCCAACAAATTGATAGGTTTTGTGGAAAACCCTACCCTCTCTATGTTTAGGCTCTCCAATCACCAAAAGTCTTCTTCCCTAGAAATTCGCACCAAGCCCTAGCTCTCTTCTCTAGCCTTGAAAGGACCGAAATTAAGAGAAGAAGAAAATGGATAAAATTGAGATATGCTCACCAACCAAAAGGACCAGACCCTTGTTCCTTGGGAGTATGGTGTCCTTAATGCGTTAGATCAGCCAGAGAGCTTCCAAGGGGACCAAAATTTGATGCCCTAACAAACATAATTCCAACAATTACCTATGCAATGGAAGATGGATTTTTCATTGGAGGTCTACCAAAGAGTTCACCACTAAAGACATTCATTTACCCACTATCTATGAGTAATGCATGCAATAGATCATCTAGGTTAGCATTCAATAAATATTCAACAAATTAGGGCGCAATAGCAATTACTAGAATCAACAAAATTCCATACATTAGACATGTAAGAGATAAATTTTCAACATCTAGTTACACTTACAAGATAATATGCAAAGACTCCATTCATCCAAGGAATAGCTCCAAAGATAGACAAATTAGCTACAAATTTCAAAGTGCATTAAGATTACTCCAAATTCTCCACAAGAGAAAAGTGTGAATTGCTTAATAGATCCAAAAGTCCAAGTGTGATGATGTTGAGAAATCACAAATGAATGATCTCTAATATATATGTGTGCTACTAATGCCTAACTATGCCTAGATGCCCCTCAAATGTTAAAATAATGGGCAATAACTAATCATGGTCACAAGATGATCCTGTAGCTAATGTGAAACATAATAAATCTCCCAACAAGAGGTTGAAATGCTGATGTCATGCTATCGTAGGCCCTTCTAGGGCTTGCATTGAGCTCCTTTGTGCCATGACAAGTGTAGAGGGATCCTAAAATCAAGGTCTAGGGGTTGGCTCGTAGATCTCTCTGCAAATCACCCTGTAGCCCCAAATGTGGGTTTGGGTTACAAAATCGGGTCTCATGGGTCTCCAAATGATGAATAAGCTTGATTCTTCTCCAATGTTGAGGGTAATAAAGATGGTGCTATCCCTCCCATGTCTCAACGCATGAGACAAACCTCATCTGGGCCATGGATCAACTGCCAAACCATGTGATCACTGCTTAGCCAGCTCGGGGAAAACAGGTCCAAGTGCATCATCTCATGAATAATAAAGCAAATGCAGGAACACTGTGGGTGCTGAAGGTGCCCATGGTTGTGAATGATGTTCTACAACTGCTCGGAGCCCCATGGCTCTCAACACTTCACCTGTGGGTGTCAATATGTCCCTTTGGAGGACCTAGGCCCTAATTAAGTTGCCCAGGCCTATAGCTAAAACCACCTGCCAATTACATAGAATATCCAGTGTTGCAACTTTCACCATTAGGTACATTAATCATTATTGCATCTGAGTGAGCCAAGCTTGAAAGAAATGGGAAAAATAGCACTTCATATGAGGCTTTTCTTCAAAAATTGGGCCCTTAGTCACGTAATGGTATTACCTCCCTAGGTAGGAGTGGTTAATAAACTATCCTATTAGGTGTTCTCAACCCCCAAGGGAAAGTAACATGTCCTTGGTCCACCCTTCAATCAATATGTGCCATGTGAATAATGATGGAATGAAGGGGAAAGGACTTCATGGCCAAGTGCCATGGTCAAAGGGAATGGCTATGATGGAGTATCTCATATTGGGTGTATAGATGTGAGGAAGGCACAATCGTGGATGCATGTGATACCTCGACCTTTTTTTTTCCACCCCTCTAAATGCCTTTTTCTTTTTCTTGATTCTTCTTTGTATTACTGTTCGTAGGTCAAGGAATGAGAGCTTGCTTTGTGTGAGGTATAATAGTTACTATCCCTTTTGGGATGGGTAGTTCATCGCCCATCACGGGTTGGGACATGCAAGGGTTCCTTTCTATTCTATGAGATAGGGCAACATTGGCCCAAGAATCAGGTGATGGCCATATGAGAGAGGTAGAGCTCATGCTTGACTTTTGTTCATTTGCTAATTTGTAAGTCTCAACCATCTTTTGCATTTTGATTTTTCTTTTGTTTTTCTTGTGGCCATCATATGCTCTTCCTTTTTCTTTTAGATACATCAACCTCCTAGGGTGCATTTCTAGGCCCCACCCAACTATGACGATGTGTGGATGAAAAATCCTAATGAACCAATGGTCAATTGAACCCGAAGAAGGGAGGTGGAACAGGGGCTTGTAATGTAAGACGGATAGTAGTAAGTATGGAATAGGGAGAGATGGGGCCATGCTATTTCAATCATGGCTTCCCAAGTTGTGCCCCTTCCTAAAGACGTGGGCCATTACGGGAGGTCCCACTCGATTAGGATTGAAAAATAACCCCCCATTTAAGGTGAGGGAGAAAAACTATGGCCAAGACCCTTATTTCTTTCAAGTTACCCCATAATCCATGTAAAATGCCCAAATATAAACAGGGATAAGCACCCGATTACAAAATGAATAAGGTACCTTTGGATTAGAAGCCCACCTTCCAACATGTGTTCTTGACAAATGGGCAAGGAGACATATGACTGATGTAGGTGGTGGAGATATGAATGACACGTCACATTGGCTACAAGATGGCTCTCAGGGGATGTTGACTAGAAGAGATGAATAGGAGGAAAGTTTCTCCTAGGGGTCACCCACTTTTGGTGGGTATTATGACTCACATTAGAGTCCTTAGCTAGTTAATTATTTAAGTGGTTCTTTGTGGTTTTCCAAAATTGGGGCCTTATTCACGTAATGGTGTTACCTCCCTAGATAGAAGTGGCTAATAGACATTCCTATTAGGTGTTCTCAACCCTTAAGGGGAAGTGACATGTTCTTGGTTCACCCTTTAGTCGATAGGTTCCATGTGAATTATGATGGAACAGAGGGGAAAAGTCTTCATGGCCAGGTGCCATGGTTAAAGGGACCAACTATCATAGAGTACCTCATCTTGGGTATATAGATGTGAGGAGGGAGCAAACTTGGATGTATGAGTTACCTCGGCTTTTGTTTTTTCCACAACTCTAAATGCCTTTTACTTTTTCTTGATTCTTCCTTATATTATTACTTGTAGCTCAAGTAATGAGAGCTTGCTTTTTATGATGTATGACAATTATTACCCCCTTAAGGATGGGGCAATCATTGCCTATCAGGGTTTGGGACATGCAAGGGTTCCTTGTCTTCTATGAGATAGGGAAACATTGACCTAGAAACTAGGTGATGATCATATGAGTGAGCTAGAGCTCATGCTTGGCTTTTGCCCATGTGCTAATTTGTAAGTCCCGACCATCTTTTGCATTTTTATTTTTCTTTTGTTTTCTTGTGGCCATCATATGCTCTTTCCTTTTCTTTTAACTACATCAACCTCCCACGGTACATTTCTAGGCCCTACCTAGGTATGAGGATGTGTGAGTGCCAAATCCCTAGAGAACCAATGGTTAGTTGAACCCGAAGAAGGGAGGAGGAATAAGAGCCTATAATGTAAGATGGACAGTGGCAAGTATGGAAGAGGGAGAGCTGGGGATATGCTATTTCAATTATAGCTTCCTATGTAGTTGTGAAAATTTCTGAATCTTTACAAACATAAATCCTACTGTAGTCACTGGTTTAACATCTCCTACTTGTTATTTCATTTAACAAGTTATTTAATTACATAAACAATGATGTAAACACTACTACAGACTACACTAACATACAGATCATAAACTGAAACGATAAATGAGACAAACACACAAGGGACACCGTTATTTTTGGACAACACGTCCTCGGAAAAACCTAATGTGGGAAAACCGGTGCTGCAGATAGAGGGTTTGTATTATTAAGCATGCAGAATCTGAGTACAATAGGTTGCCTCTCACACTGGCTAACCTTTCAAAGAAATTACGACAATAAGAAATACATACTAGGGTTTACCTCATTCCTCAAGTCACAGTGGATCCAATGAGCGATCTAGCTCCTCTCGACAAACATCGTGAAGTCCCTACGCAATCACTGCGTGGGCCAACATCTTGCCTTTAGAAGATTGCGTCACCCCTTCTGCTGGATTGATTTACTGAGGAAAGTCTATCGCTTAGACCTCCCAACTCAGAACCTTGCTTCCTTAGCGAAATCTCGGACTACTAACGAATAATCTGCACTGCCACTGTAAGAGACCCTCCTGGCCTGCATTAGCTCTGTGTGAGCCCCTCCTGGGCTGCATAGGCCTTTGCGTTGCCTCCCTAATGCTCAAGTTGCCTCTGTGCTATGTACTCTTTGGCTTAGAACTCCCTCTCTGATCCAAATCTCTGCTTCTGCCCCTCTCACTGCAACTTAGATCACTTGTTCGATTTTCTCAGCAAACCACGCCCCCGAAAAATCGAACTGGCAGATCAACTTGATGTATCTCCAACTGACCCTTAAGCCTCTTCCTATACTTTTTCTGTTGATGAATCAATGACCGAGATTAAGTCCCTAATCAATGGCTAAGATTAAAACAGACTTGATCCTCGTCTCTTAGAAGCTTCTCACCCATATTTTTATTAATAC
>APFE030018581.1:89952-106097 GCA_000404065.3 Pinus taeda
CCATTAATATTTTTATTTTCCTAAGTTTAGACTTAGGAACCCCATTAAAAATATTAATTATTTTAATAAAACACAAACCGGGTGGAATTTCACCAAACGATTTTTGGGTATTGGAGATCTCATGTATTCTAGCCCTTCCACACAATTTTGGAGCTAGAGCACATCCGATGCTACCCAAAATCAATAGTAGTGCCCCTCTTATACCCATTGGGCCATTAGGGGAGGTTCCATTGGACTAGGATTGAAAATTAACCCTCCATTTAAGGTAAGGGAACAGGATCACAGCCAAGACCCATCTTTCTTCCAAGTTACCCGTAATCCATGTCAAAATGTCCAAATACAAATAAGCATAAGCACCCGATTACAAAATAAATAAAGTATCTTTTGAGCAGAAGTCCTGCTCTTAGCAAATGGACAAGGAGATGTATGACTGATGTAGGTGGCGAAGATATGAATGGCACGTTAGATCGACTACAAGGTGGCTTTCAGGGGCCGTGTTGCTGCACAATCTAGCAGACCTAGTAAATAGGCTAAAGCTAGTGGGAACAACAACAATTTGGGACCATGGCCCTTTGTCACCACAACCTATGTCCCCTTCTCCTCTCGGATTTTCGCTGACAGGAGGAGTCCCAGTATGAAGGAAATCACTTAAGGTGATAAGATCAATGATGAGATATGTAGTAATTTCCAAGGCCCATTCAATGGAGAGGCTCAATATGAGGCTCACTTGTTTCAATAAAGCTTGATGGCTCTCCATGAAAAGGCTAAGGAGAGGGAAACGAGACCTAGGGGTTTATAATGATACAATGAGGTTAGGTACACCTAGAATCAAGATTCCCAAGATGATACAGGACCTCTCACTAAGCTCTTTGAAATAAGCAATTGATTCCAAGATAGGTGTTGCTTAAATTGAGAGACCTAGGATGGGTCCACACGAGACCTAGGGTTTTAAGATTTATCATGATAGGGAGGTCCCCGAAGAGGAAATTAGGTCAAGCTAAGACAAGGAAAGGGTTAAAAATGATCAAGCTTTGATGGAAGATAACCCTCAAGAAAGTCTTTCACTATGACGTCCAAGATTAACTTTCAATGTCCAAGATAGGGCTTGATTTTTCTCACAAATGAACCATTGAAATCTCACGAAAACTTAAGGATCTCTAGGAGAGACACCAGCGCAGAAATTGGTCCAAATGGAAATGCAAAATCATCCCTCAAAGGGAATTCACATAATGCACTAGCAATGTCGTCTAAGTGAGAGACCGAAAAATTAAAAATTTGGGAGGAAGGAAAGATGGTGAAATGAAAGGTGACCACCCGAATTTCTTAGATTAGTGCCTTCCCCTTGGGCTATGGAGTCTTTATGTTTCAAAATTGAGACTAATTTGTTTCTCAAGGAAGTTGAAAAATGATGCCCTAACATTAATCTTTCAACAATTACCCACCCAATGTAATATTTTTTTCCCAACGCTCCTTCAATTTTCATCAAATTTCTGAGCTTCAATTATAATCTTCAGTGTGTGGATTTGTCAAATCAGCATGTGATAAAGCTAATGTAGGTGTAGTTTAAATCTGGGTTTTTGCGCACATGTGAACATGGGTGCAATTTCAAGTAATTACAAACAGACTGAGTGCAAACTTCAGAAAATTCGCTTTAATAGGCACACACAGATTTTGTCAAATGATTTGCATGCAAATATCTAAGACAAGACTGATCTTCTTATTAGAGGCAAATTTTAGATTACAAAGCTACTGGAAGTAGGACACATGGAAAGCTCCAATTGGCTGACTGAGATCAACTTGGCCTTCTTGGATTATGGCGTAATTTTCAGATCTGGAACCTCTTCAGAATTTGGTCTTTTGTGATCAAGTTCCACTGTTCGACCTCCTTTAAAATTATCAGAAATCCGTCCTCCTGAGAATAATTTAACTCACCTATAGAGCAGAGGTCGAGCTCTCTTAATGCATCAACTCCAGCCTCTATACTCCTTGGAGAAAATGCAAATCAGTCATGGAATTTGGCTTCCTTCTGTGGCAGATATCGCACTCCCTTTGGCACCTTTTCAACCTTATATATTTCTGGAAAATAATGCTCAAAACAACCCTGGAACAATAAGCCTTTGTCTGCAATATCCTGGTGCTTCATTCAGCTCGGCTCCCTAAACAAATGTGGTCTTGGTTCTTTCTAATTGTCAGCGTAAACAGACTTCTCATTCACATAATATCACCCGTCCTTGGCACTAAATCTGGTCATACATCAAATCTGGAAACGGTTAGTAAGATTCAGCCCCAAAATATATTCAGCCTCAGTCTCTTGTAACTCCTTTACTCGTGGGCATAAAGGAGTTTGGTCTCAGCTGATCCACTGGCAGGTGGTAGAAAAAATCGACCTTTGGTGACAAATAGCCCATCTGTCAGCGCTGGTGCAAAATTATATAACTTGGCCCTCCTAAAACTGACTGAAAATCTTCCTTGTTATGGTCACAAGATGAAATGCTGATATGTATTTGGCACTTGGTGACTTCTGGACACCGTTAGATTTGGAAATTATATTGTAAGGTTTCCTCGAATCTGAACAATTCGACCACCAATGGATGGACAAATGATTCTGGTCTTAATACAGTTCAGTCTTGGCAGATGCTCTGAAATCGATCCCCAACTCTTGGTCTATTGAGAGAGAGGAATTCAACCCCCTTGGAAATAGTCCTGCAATAAAACCAAAATCCCAATGCTAGAGCCTCCTGCAACAATGATGATTAGATCCCCAGGAAATGAATCAAACAACAAACCCAATTAAATGCCAATGGAAGATCTGAAAATAATCTTCCCAACAAGCTAACTAGGGTGGCACTCAAAGTCCACCGAAATTAGCTAATGAGTTTTGCTTGAAACTCTTGAAATTCGCTTGAGCTTCTTCATAGAATGGTTTGCAGTTGAGTCCATCTATTTATAATTCTCCATTGAGTCTCCTTCTAGCTTTTAGACTCTCATTTTCCCTATTATCTTATTGACAGGGCCCATTTTCCACTAGGAAACTTTTTTCTGCCATTTTAAATAAATAATCATTTGCCTCCTTTCTCAATAAAATATTATTTTGCCGCCATTCTCCAATGAAATAATAATTTTCTTCCATCATCCAATAAACTATTAACTTGCCACCTTTCCCCATTAAAATAATATTTTTCCTCTTTTCCCCAATAAAATATTACTTTGCCACCATTCTTCATTAAAATTATAATTTTCACTTTTCTCCCACAAAACAATATTTTCTCCTTTATTTAATTTCACAAAAAATTGGCAAAACTCCTTAGTGAATTTTGCGCTCACAAAAAGTGAGAACATTACACCCAAGATCAATGGATTTTCATAAAAGAAAAGAAACTTCAATCCACTAGGAACATTCTTGTACTTGCTATCAATGAGTAACATGCACAAATTTGCAATCTAACAATCTTTAACAATGATATTCAATAATTAGGGCATGAAAGAAAGAGCTAGTTGCACAATTCCCACACATTAGACATTATTCATGAAAAAAATCTTCAATAAAATTCACTTACAAGATAACAAGAGATATATCCAATCCAAGATCAAGACAATGGCTCCAAGAAAAAAATCAAACTAGCCTCCAAAGATATCAAAATGCATGAAAGATTTTCCAATAGTCATCCAAGAAGAAATGTGAATTTTTCAAGAAGAGCTAATCCAAGAATGTGATGATGATCTAATACAAAATGAGGCCTCTCTTATTTATATGAGGCTCCTCAAGTTCGATTTAACCTAATTTATCCTAATTAATCCCCTAATAATATTTTAATGTGTAAAATAACATGTCTTTGGTGACAAGCCCACCAAATAGCTCCTAAAGCGAATGATAAGCCATCCCAAGATGGCTGAAATAGTGCAAAATGGAGTAGGAAGGGCCGTTAGAAGGCCAAGATGAGTCCTCAATGTGCTATGATGAAAGCAAGGGCCTCAAACATGATGAATAAGAGAGGGACGCCCTCCAAATGCTACAAAACATCTCAAAACCCCATCTGGGGCTCTGTGGGCTCCTAATGGGTCTCATGGGTCTCCAAATGGCTCAAGATCATGTTGATGCTCCATCAATGAGGGCTAGAAGATGACATATGCCCTCCCATGTCTCTCTAGGTGACAAAAAACCTCCTCTAGGCCTTGAATCAATTGCCAAGTGTCGGGTGCAATGTGTGGCTGGTTGGGCAACATGGTCCAAGTGCATCATTATCTCTATATGGCTGGGGCCTGAACAAGAAATGTGGTGGTGTGGAAGAAGCCCATATGGCAATCAATGCTATGCAATTTTGGAGGCTTATAGCTCTCAACACTCACCCTACAAATGCCATTATGTCCCTCTGGAGGGCTTGGACCTCGTATAGGGAGACCAAGTCCAAGATGAAGAGCCATCTGCAATCATGTATAAGATCCAATGCGTCTCCTCACCTTCTAATACAATTAATCATTAGTGCAATAAAGTAAATAAGCTTGCTAATCAAGGGCAGAAGTGGGAACTTTATAGTGGCATGCCCTTGCAAATGGGCTTCAAACATATAGAAATGACATCTTGCTCAACAAGAGAGGTCAATGAAGGACCCTATTATGTGGTTTCGATCTCAAGGAGTGACAAGTCCATGGTACATCCATCAAATGGCATGTGTCATGTGAAATAATGATGGAACGAAGTGGGGGCAAGAGGGAAGGCTCCAAGCCACATGCCATGGTACAAGGGTAGCTATGATGAAGGAATACCAAACGTTGGGTTAATGAATGTAGGAGGGAGCAATCGTCGTACATGAGTTACCCCGACCTTTGTTTTTCCACCTTTCTTCATATGCCTTTTTCTTTTTATTAATTTTTCTTTTTTTTACTACTTGAGGCTCAAGAGGATGAAATCATGATGTGTTAGATGTAGTAGTGAATACCCCCTTAAGGTGGGGCGATTCATCGTTCTCCAGGGGTTGGAATAATCATGAGTTCCTTAATGATGCCGGGGCACTCATAGAAACCCTAGGAACCAGGGTGATGACCATCATAATAAGGGGTAGAGCTCATGTTTGGATTTTTCCCATGTGCTAAATTCTTTTTTCCCGGCCATCTTTTGCATTTTGTGGTACATTTCTTGTTGTATGTAGCCATATTATGCTTTTATCTTTTTTTTAGTTGCATCAACTTCCAAGGCATCATTCTAGGTCCATCCCAAGGTGTGGACAAGGGGAAGGGGAGGCTAACACCTTCTGGACCCAATGGAAAAATGTGGACTCAGATGGGGAAAATATGAAAAGGGCTTGTAATGAGCATAGGGGAGTGAGATATATGGTATCAGGAAGTGAGACCACCCAACCAAAATCAGGGTTTCCCATGTAGTGCCACTCCTAAAGCTAGTAGCCAATAGAGGAGATCCCACGGGACTAGGACCCAAGATTAACCCCCAAGATGAGGTAAGGGAACAAGAGTACAAGTCAAAGCCTGCTCTTTCCGCCAAATCCCCCCACTAATCCATGCTCAAATGTTCCCAAGAAACGAAAGCATAAACACCCAATTACAAAATGAAAAATCATACCTTCAGGGTTGGATGGCCCACCTTCAAACACACGATCATAACAGATCAGCGAGGGCACACAATGGATGGCTCAATTGGCAGAGAATAGTAGCACATCGAGCTATCAGGTGGTTGTTGGCTGTCAACTGAAGACAGCTCTAGGAGAAATTTCTCCTATAGGGGTCACCCACTGGTGGTAGGTAATAGGGCACTAGCTGCCAACTAGAAGAGATGAATATGAGAAAAGTTTCTCCTAGGGGTCACCCCCTTTCAGTGGGTAACATTTGTCACCAACTCAGACATGAGCTCATCGTAGAGCACATGATGCATGTACTCGAATAGGGATTTCATGAGAATTCCAGCAATCTCTTAGGAGTGCAGACCTGTAACCTAACACATTACAATACAACTGTTTGAAAGCATATGCATTGGGCATACTATATTTTCCCATGTTTTTCATAAAAGAAATAATACATACAGGAAAGTAAATCTATACTAAATGTAAGTCTAATCTATATGCAGCCTAATCTAGGATGAGAAGATGATATGATATTATAATGATATTAGCTATGTAAAAGGGATATGCAATGCACCTACACTACCATACATAACATGTGAATCATGTGTCCAAAAAAGCGTTGATTCGGTTAGCTTTTTACAGGAGAGGGCTAAAGATCACCATCAAGTTTAGCTATGTAAAAGTAACCCACACCAACCTTCCCATGAATCTTAACATGGATGGGATGCTTGTCAACTAAAACCATTTCCCCAATGTTATTTTGCACGCACTGCTTCTTAGGCACGGTCGGCTTAGGATTAGATCACTTAATAAGGTAAACTGCTTGAGGAAGGGGGAGGTTGATAGGTTGGGATTGGCTAGTGAGATGGCCTATGTTGGAGAATGTAACTAGATTCGGTCTTCATAATGACTTTTGTAATCATGAAATTGCATATTTTATATATAAAAAGAGAGAATTTTATTTATTCAAGCACGGGTTTCATGCTCAAAATATAGGTCAAAGCTTGTTTTTCATGCTTCTAGGGCTTGTTGAGTCAAAGAAATTTTTTTGTCATGTATTGTAGTCCTATTTGGACTTCTTGTAACAAAAGAAAATCATTATTTTTTAGTCTAGAAAGTCACTTTGTCATCCAAGGCCAAGTCAGCCCTGCCAAGGAGAAGTTGGCCTAGAAGAGGCATATTTGACTTATTGAAGAGTGTATGTATAGCATGAGACTTCGACTCATTTGGAGCACTTCACAAGTTTGATCTGCAATAATATAAGAAGATAATCTCGAGTGAGAAGTTAAGGAAGAAAGGTGAAGTCAAATCAAAGGAAGAAGACTTGAAAAATCTATCCTTTTTGTCCACACATTTGAGCAGATTACGGTTTTTGTGCAAGTTGCATGGCCGATAATTGCAGGTTTGAATTGCAGACCTGAAGTTGTAGGACTGGAACTTTGAATGGAGCATATTTTGAAGAGCTTGATCTTCGTTGAATTTGGTAGAATTTGACTTGTTTGGAAGAGATCATATAGGAGGGTTGACTTCGTGCTTGGGAGGAATCCTGACTTTGGTCTTTGGTCTTGGAGGTCTCATTTTGATTTGATTCTATAAGAAGAGAAATATTCTTGTTGGGTTTTCCCTTTGGAGGGTTTTTTCCTTGGCTTGTATCTTGTGTCTTTGTGATCTTCATGTTTTGGTAATTTCTTGATGAAGAAGAAATAAATGTAATAAAAGACCAACTAATATCACAAGTAATTACCAAGTAAGGAAAGTCAACTATAATCTACAATTGCCTTTGATTTTCTAACATGGTATCAGATCTAAGGTGAAGGAAGGAAGTTGGAAGATCACATCTTTGTTGGCACCTTTGTTGAAGAGAAATCTAGAAGTAGTCATCTACTCTTTCTTCTCAATGGAAAGCTTTATGAAGAAAGGTCTCAAGGCTCTTGGGACTCTCCTTCTAACTATCAAAGGATACATCTTGAAGTACATCTCCAAGCTAGCAAAAGAAGTGGTGGATGGAAGTTTCTTCTCCACTCTCACAGGTACTTTTAAGGATGTTAATCTATGGGTTATTGATAATGGAGCTTCTAGAAATATGACAGGCGGATGCAGTCAACTCAAGACCTTATCAAAAGAAATATCTTCTCATTCAATCGAATTTGGAGACAAGAAGAACTACCCTGTAAAAGCAATTGGATCCACTTTGTTGGAGCTAGAGACCGGTGGAATTATTCATCTCAATAATATACTCTATGTGTCAAGTTTGAAGAAAAAAAATATTTCTATTTCTTACCTAGAAGATAAAGGTGATAGGATTGCTTTTGCTGATGGGAAATTTTGGTTTGGGGAAAGGGATCTAGTATTGAACATGCTAAGATAATTGGGATTCGTGAGGGGACGTTATATAGACTTCTTACACCTCTTCCTCAAGCTTTAGTACACTTAGGTGTTAGCCCTTCTGAATTATGGCATAGAAGGTATGGACACCTTCACTACAAGATATTGCCATCCTTGAATCAAATGGTCACACTGGCATTCCTGAATTAAAGGAAGATCATGAAGGAATCTGTAAGGGATGTGCTCTAGGCACAAATGGGAAGAAACCCTTTGCAAGAAGTGATACAAGATCCAAGGAAATATTAAATCTCATACACTTTGATGCGTGTGGCCCTATGGTAGTAAAATCATTTGGAGGTCATCAATACTATGTGACATTCATTGATGATTACTCTAGGAAAACATGGATATACCTCCTCAATAATAAAGATGAGGTATTTGATAAATTTCAAGAATTCAAGAATGAAGTAGAAAATCTGACAGAAAGGAAGATAAAAACCCTAAGTTTTGATAATGGTGGAGAGTATACCTCCAAAGAGCTTATATCATTTTGCAAGGAAGCAGGGCTAAAGAGGGAATTAATTGTTCCTTATAACCCTAAACAAAATGGTGTGGCTGAAAGGAAGAACAAATCGATTGAAGAATGTGTTAGACCCATGCTTCATGATCAACATCACCCTAAGTTCTTATGGGGAGAAGCATCTGTAACAGCTGTCTACTTGCAAAATCAAAGCCCTCATAAAATTCTCAATAATATGACTTCAAAAGAAACATTTACAGGAAAAAAAACCAAGTGTTGATCATCTTTGAATATTTGGATGTCCATTTTACATGCACATTCCAAAAGACAAAAGGAAGAAATTGGATCCTACAAGTACAAAAGGCATCTTTGTTGGTTATAGTGCTTCATCAAAAGAATACAAAATCTACATTAAAGAGGATCGTCATATTGAAGTAAGCAAAGATATCATTTTTATGAAAATGTAGCTTACAAGAGATCCAAAGATATCCCAATTGATTCTAATGAAGAATAGTTACCCAATTTTGAGGAAATCTCACGGAATGAAAATGATCAATATCCTACATCTAATCATGAAGATGTTGAAGGACCTGGTGAACCTGTGCAACATGTTATTTCAGCAACTCGTAAGGGACCTGCTTGGTTGAAAACAACTCTGGAAGAGGTTGAGAGACATGCATCAACTAAGGGAATTTTTAGAGGGTAAGAAACCTAAAAGCTATTTTTGTTATGTAGCTTATATGGCTAAGATCATTGAGGATGAACCCTTCTCCTATGAATATGTAGCTTAACATCAAGAATGGAGGAGTGCAATGCAAGACGAATACCAGTCGATTATGAAGAGTGGTGTCCCAAAAATTGTTCCTTGACCAAGTGACAAATCTGTCGTCACTTCCAAATGAATATACAAATCAAACATGTAGTGGATGGGAGCATTGATAAGTATAAAGCTAGATTTGTAGCAAGAGGATTTTCACAAAAGGAAGTTATCGATTATCAAGAAACCTTTGCTCCTACATCAAGATATACAACTATTAGATTACTTGTCTCTTTGGTTGCCACTATAGGATGGAACAATTATCAAATGGATGTTAAAACAACTTTTTTGAATGGGACCCCAGACCATTGATGAAGAAGTTTATATTAAGCAACCTCACGGATTTGAAGTTCATAGGAGGGAGACACATGTCTGCAGATTGAAGAAAGCTCTACATCGATTTAAACAGGCACCTAGAGCATGGTATACTAGGATGGATGCATACCTATTGAGATTTGGTTTTGTCAAGGGTTCTGCAGATCCTAACCTCTACATCAAAGTGGTCAAGAATGAACCTGTGATCATACTTTTATCTGTGGATGAATTACTTGTCACAGGTGTGGAGAATTAGATACAAGAATGCAAGAGGTAGTTGGCAGCTGAATTTTATATGAAGGATCTTGGGCTTATGCATTACTATTTGGGACTAGAGGTTTGGCAGAAAATTGGTGAAATTTATCTTGGTCAAGGAAAATATGTGATCAAGACATTACAGAGATTTGGCATGACAACTCCTATTATTACTAATCTAGAGAAGTTGAGGAGTTTAGAATCTAGTCTGGTGGATCCTACATGCTATAAACTGTTAATTGGATCCTTAATGTATCTTGTGAATACTAGACCCGACATTTGTTTTGCAGTAAATGTCCTTAGTCCATTTCAGATGGAGCCAAGGCATGACCATTGGATAACATACAAACATATCCTGAGATATCTTCATGGGACAATGCATCATTGCCTTAGATATGCTAGTAATGAGATTAAACTATTGGGATATATAGATTATGATTGGGGTGGCAGTGAGGTAGATGGTAGAAGCATTATTGGTGGATGCTTCAGTTTGGGATCTTGTACGATATCATGGATGAGCAAGAAGCAATATACTGTTTCTTTGAGTAGTGTTTAAGCTGAGTACCTTGCTACAAGTGAAGTTTGCAAAGAAGTTGTTTGGCTTAGAAAGCTACCATCAAATTTATTTGAAGGACCATTGAGCCCTACTATTATACATTGTGACAACCAAAGTTGCATAAGGTTGACTGAGGACCTAGTGTTTCGTGCTAGGACAAAGCATATACACTATAAGTACCACTATATCAGAAGCTTGTGTAATATCCCTAAGGGAAAATTAACAACAAATATTCAAAGCAAAATAGACAACACATCATAAAAACCAGAACAAACAATCAGACCATGAAAATGCTTCCACAACAATGTTGTATAATCATTTTATTAAATGGAAAAGGTGTACAATCAAGGTGTTGGAAGGAGTGCACTTGGGCTTGCTTTTAGCAAGCTAGCAAAGCCCACAATGATCCCTGAATCACTCTCCTCCAGCTCTGTCAATTCAGCCCAGCTACTGTGTTGTAATTCCTTGGAAAATGGTGTGGCTGCCTGAAATGAAGAGCTGCTAGATCCCTCTTTGTTGCTCAAAAAATTTTGGGAATTTAATCCTGGCTTCTACTCAAGAAACCCAAAATAACCCACGAAGGGTTTGGCCAAAGCTTGACCCCAAAATTTCGACCCCCTTGAGCTTGACTAGCTCTCTTGTCAGGAAATTCGACTTCCTGGATGATCTGTTGCTGAAATGCCTCAAAATGCCTGCAAAACCTGTTAGAAGGCTTCCCAAGCGTTCCCACCAAATCTCCACCTCAAACTCCCTTAACTCCCCAAAATCCGGGAGTGCCTCTAGCAGTGACTGCGCACTCCCTGCGTTGTTGTGGTTCTCTCTCCTGCTATAAATCAGCCTCCTGTTTCTGGTACAAATTAGGCTGAAGAAGAACTCCCTCCTTGGGCTAGCACTTGAAATCCACCAAAATAAGGGCTGGGATTTCCGCTCGAAAACACCAGTGTGCTAAACACCACATGCAGACTTGGCTCACTGCTCAAGCGTGCTCTTGTCAAAGACAAATTCTGAAATGATGAATGATAACCAAAATGAGAGTTGCTCCCTTCTTTTATCGAATTGCCTCCAAGGCTGCCCATGTGGGCCCACATCGAATTTCTCCCTCCTTCTTCGAGCCAATGAGAGCGTACTCTCCATGTGGGCCGAAAATGCCTTTGTGGTGGCCCCCATGTTCCACCAAAGCCGCAATGTTTCGCTAAGCACTATAGTTGGAATGCCTCTTTGGCCAAAAATTACATATGGGTCCCCTAGGCCCCATTTTCCTAAGTGAAATAATGTGAAATGCCAAAATTGAGAAAATTTCGATATTCCCTTAGTGAAGCACCAAGTAGGAATATCACAGTCCTCCTCGCCAAAATGTTGCTTGTCCTCAAGCATTGCAAAGAAGGATGCAACAGTATCTGTTCCCCCTCACAGGTGGCATCCTCATTTGGTAGATTCCTCCATCGAATAAAAAATTCCCTGAAGACTCTGTTACGCAGGTGCCTCTCTCTGGTATCCAAAATAGCCTTTGGTTCTAGCGCCAAATGGCCTTCATCGTCCATAGGGGGTAGCTCTATAGTAGCGGTGACCTGCTGCCCTAGTGCCTTCTTGAGGAAAGACACATGAAAAACGTTGTGCACCTGACTCCCCAGGGTTAGCCCAAATGTTGATTTGGGGTAGCATCAGATGTGGTCTAGGCCTCAAATTTTGCAGAGAGGCTTGGGCACATGTATTCCAAAGAACTCATAAAGCGTTTTGGGAAATTCCACCCAAAGACAATTTTATTAAAATAATTAATATTTTTTTATGGGACCTTAAGTCTAAACTTAGCAAATTAAAAATATTAATGGGAATTAACCTAATTGTGGGTGTAACTTCTAAAAGAAGACGAGGATCAAACTAAAATGATCTTAGCCATTGACTAGGTTTTAATCTCAGCCGTTGAATGTCAACGAGAAGATTTAAGGGAGCTTGAGGGTCATTTGGAAAACACACCAAGAGATCGAATTTCTGAAGTGAGAAGTTCTCAAGAGGAAATTTCGATCGAGTAGATTCCTTGCAGAGAGGAGCAGTGAGTATCAAGAAGAAGGAAGTTTTCCTGGGCTGGAGAGTACAAGGCAGATAGAGGGAAAAACGACATCCAAAGAGAGGAAGATGTTGGTCCACTCAGAGTTGATGCAGTGGCAGTGCAAGCCTTAGAGGGAGATCAAATTCCTACTAAGGAAATCGAGTTTCAGTAGCCGGGAGGCAGAGGTTCAGATTTTCCAGCCAAATGAGATTCCAGAGAAGGAGCAACGTGATACCAAGCAAGGGTGACGCAGGAATTGTGTAGGAGTGATGCAGTTCTGCGCAGAGGCTCTAGTTCAGCATGATCAGAATCAAATTCTCCCAGTGACAGGGTGAGACATGGGTTCTTTGGGCACATGTATTCCAAAGAACCCAGAAAGCGTTTTGGGAAATTCCACCCAAAGACAATTTTATTAAAATAATTAATATTTTTTTATGGCGCAAACCTTAGAGGGAGATCGAATTCCTGCTGAGGAAATCGAGTTTCAATAGCCGGGAGGCAGAGGTTCAGATTTTCTAGCCAACTTAGAGTCCAGAGAAGGAGCAGCGTGATACCAAGTAAGGGTGACGTAGGAATTGTGTAGGAGTGATGCAGTTCTGCACAGAGGCTCTAGTTCAGCATGATCAGAATCAAATTATCCTAGTGACAGGGGAATACATAGGTTCTTTAGGCACATGTATTCCAAAGAACCCAGAAAGCGTTTTGGGAAATTCCACCCAAAGACAATTTTATTAAAATAATTAATATTTTTTTATGGGACCTTAAGTCTAAACTTAGGAAATTAAAAATGTTAATGGGTATTAACCTAATTGTGGGTGTAACTTCTAAAAGAAGATGAGGATCAAACTAAAATGATCTTAGCCATTGACTAGGTTTTAATCTCAGCCGTTGAATATCAACGAGAAGATTATTTAAGGGAGCTTGAGGGTCATTTGGAAAACACACCAAGAGATCGAATTTCTGAAGTGAGAAGTTCTTAAGAGGAAATTTTGATCGAGTAGATTCCTTGCAGAGAGGAGCAGTGAGTATCCAGAAGAAGGAAGTTTTCCTAGGCTGGAGAGTACAAGGCAGAGAGAGGGAAAAACGACGTCCAAAGAGAGGAAGATGTTGGCCCACTCAGAGTTGATGCAGTGGCAGTGCAAGCCTTAGAGGGAGATCAAATTCCTGCTGAGGAAATCGAGTTTCAGTAGCTCGGAGGCAGAGGTTCAGATTTTCCAACCAACTGAGAGTCCAGAGAAGGAGCAGCGTGATACCAAGCAAGGGTGACGCAGGAATTGTGTAGGAGTGATGCAGTTCTGTGCAGAGGCTCTAGTTCAGCATGATCATAATCAAATTCTCCCAGTGACAGGGTGAGACCATTTCACCATTCATTTTTGTCCAATTTCTCTATGTATCGGATTATTAAGTGAGCATCCAAGAATTGTACTTAGATTTTCTCTTGCATAATAATAAAACCCTCAAATTTGCTGCACCGGTTTTCTCGCATTGGGGTTTCCCGGGCACATTTGTCCAAAATAATGGTGTCAATTTTGTTGTATTTTCTTTCTTGCTCAGTCTCTTGTTACTGCATAATATTTAATTAAGTGAAGGCTGTAGTGTATATGTTTCGATATTTGCCGTAAGAAACTGCAAATAATTTGGTTGATTAACAAACAAATAGAAGAAGCATTATCAATTACTACAATAGGGATTCCGGTCGAGGAATTTTCACACCCAACTCATATGCTACCTCCCCCACCTTCTAAGTAACACGATAAGGCCTATAGAAGCGGGGTTTGAGTTTTTCGGCCCCCTTCTACTTGAGCGTAGATTGCTAGTACGGTTGGAGCCTCAAAAAGACCAAGTCCCTAACTTCAAATTGCCTTTCAACTCTGCCCTTGTCTACATAAAGCTTCTGTTGATTCTGGGCCATTTGTAGATTGTCTTTTAGAGCCCTCAAGATGTCTTGGCTCTCTTGTATCCTATCTTGGGCACTTGGGGCCCAGTTGTCTCCAAACATAACGTCAGCAAAAGACAATGCATTATAACCATATAGGGCTCGAAATAGTGACATACCTATAGACATGTGATGCGTAGTGTTGTAACAGTATTCCCCCAAATGCAACCATTGTATCCATGCCCTCCGTTGCCATGTTGTTTATTTGGGGTAGCATCGGATGTGATCTAGCCACGAAATTTGGTGGAGAGGTTAGTGCACATGAGATCTCCAATACCCAGAAAGGGTTTGGGCAGATTCTAAACAAATCAGGAGCTATTGAAATAATTAATATTTTTACTGGATTTCCTAAGTCTAAACTTAGGGAAAATAAAAATTAATATGTATTAATATGAATCTGTGTTAGAATGGTCCAAAAGACATGGATCAAGCCAGATCTAATCTTAGCAGTTGATTAGGGACTTAATCTCGGCCATTGATATGTCAAGGGGAAAAGTATAAGGGGAGGCTTGAGGGTCACTTGGAGAACACACTAGAGTGATCACTCATTCTATTCTCTAGAGCAGGGTTTGCTAAGAGATATAGAATTAGTGATCAGGAGATGCAGCTGAGGGGCATTTAAGTACAAAGAGATAGAGAGGCAGAGATAGTGTCGGGAGAGTAGCGCAGTAGCCAAGGAGAGTGACACAGAGCCAGCCAGGGCTCACACAGGGCCACACAAAGGTAGTTGGGAGCTGCGCAAAGCCTTAGAGAGGCCAACGTTGCTGATGTAGAGGGCCAGAGGGCTGACGCAGGGCCTCCCAGGGCTGACGTAGACCCATCCGGGGTGACACAGGGCCAGCTTGAGGCAGAGAGGAGCTGACGCAGTCCAGAGAGAGGCTGACGCTGGGGTTTCTGGGGCAGATTGGTGCTGAGTAGCTACCAAAAGGATTTTCCAGTGTTTCAGCCACGATATTTTTTCAAAAACTGAGAGGTATTACTGCCAAGGAAATTCTCTGTTGGATAGGCTAGTTTCGGCACCCATATTGTACTTTGATATTGCTTAATAAGAAAACCCTCAGATAGTTGCACCAATTTTCCCACATTGGGTTTTTCCAGAGACATTAGTCCAAATATAATGGTGTCATATGGTGTGTTTGTTTCTGTTTCTATTAGTTGCTGATCTGTAATATGTTGAGCATGCATTGGTGTTTATTTTCAGTATTTACATTGTAAATAACTTGTTAAGGAAAATAACAAGTAGGTAGGAATAAATAAGATAAAGTGCATGGAGGGTTTCTAACTAAGTAAACTTAGAAACTTCAACATGGTATCAGAGCGTGATTGCATATCACAGGAGGACTAAAGGACATCAGCCGAGCGGAGCAATAGCAGCAAAAAACAGTTGTCCCAAGGTGACAAACACTGTTTCTAGAAGAGCAACAAGGAAGGGTGACACAGTGCTTGCATCATTAAGGGTGATTCAGGAAGAGTCAGCACAGAGGCTAAGGAAGGCTAAAGAAGCCTCACGCAGAGCCACACAGTGGTTGGGAGGGCTGAGGGGGGCGGGTTGCTGGTGTCGGGATTGCGCAGAGCCTAGGAGCTCTCACCTTTAGGTTGCTGGAGTTTAGAAGGCTGCGGGAATATTACAGAGTGGAGTTGGTGAGGTACTGTATTTAGAAAAATCGCTAACAGAGCAAGCCCGTAGGAGTTGCTACCGAGGGTTTCTAGCCTGTTAGCGCTTGAGATTTCACCTCAGGCTGAGAAAGGCAAACCTTCAAGGCAACATCAAACCATTTCACCTCGTAGCTAGCCCTACGGG
>APFE030018581.1:107383-235155 GCA_000404065.3 Pinus taeda
CTAGAAGTGGTCAAGGAGAGTAAAAGTATCTAAGTGCCATGAAATTTACACAAAAATCCATCATTTACATGCCTCAAAAGTCAACCAAGGTGAAAACAGTGTTTTGCTGGTCGAACTGGTAAAAACAGGCAAATTTCCCTGAGTGGTCGCGCCCCTGACTTTGACTGGTCGCGCGCATTGGTAGCTCTGTTTGAGGGCCTTCCCGGTGTCCAAATCAGGTGCAAGATAGCTCATAGGAAAGGTATGTGAGTCTAATTTCCAACCCCACTAGAATTTCTGAATTTGGAGTTGATTTGACCCCTCAGAAGTCATTTCTCCCAAGGCAGCTTTCTGCAACTCAAAAAAGGGGCAGAAAGTCAAAATTTGCATGTATTTTGAGCTTTTGGGAGCCCAAATCTTCATAAAATCTGAAACCCATCCATAGGCAAGTGTATTTTTGCATGAAAATTCCAAAAATGTAGAGTTTTTCCCGTTCTGAGCTGTCCCCATGACTGGTCGCGCACGGGGTGAGACCACTCAAATGGCCAAAACCTGTAAAATTCTCAAAAATGCCAAAAATGCCTCAAAACTCTCAAAATTTCTTGGGTTTGCTGCTAGGAGGAGGCTAATGAGTATCATGGTGAGTAAGAGAGGCCTCAGCCAAGATACGGAGCGGGTTGGTCTTCTTCTTCCCTTTGGGAGCCTCGGTCAACCTCCTTTGAAGAATCTTTATCCTTGCCTTACAAACATGCATCCTTGCCCAATAATGATTCTTCATGTTCTTTAGCAGCTTCTTTTCTTCGTTGGCCTTTGCAAACAATGTCTCTAAGTTCGTATTCACCCGGATAAGCATGGATTCCCTCTCCTTGGGCAGCAAGTCACCGGGCCTCCTACGGTTGATGACTCGATCACTTCGAATCCTCCACAGCTCATCCAACTCTTTCTCATCCTCAAGTTGTTTGTTTCGCTGCTATAAATATTTGATTATCCATTTTGCCATCAATAATTTTGTTTGCAGCGAATGAATCTCGGTGCTTTGCTCTCGGATGATATCCTTGAGCTCTGTGCTAGGAGAACCGGCGTCAAGATCAATAACCGGATCACCTGACAATCTCTCCTCAATCATGGGCTTCTTGCCCCTCTCTGCTACCTATGCTGCTATCGGAAACGAGGCCCCTTCCACCTGGTGTGGAGATAACACTCGCCGACCTGATGATGACGACGAGACCCCTTCCACCTGCTGTGGAGAAAATACTTGTCGAGCTGCTGCAAACAAGGTCCTATGACCCCTCTGATATGTACACTGCAGTGGGGAAACAACATGTCTCGGAACAATAATCTCGGGCTGGTGTGATGGACCTCCCTCCTCATGAATGGCCTCTAGCTCTAGCTGTGGCTGTGGTGGCACTGTAAAGAACTCATAAGAAATGAAGTCTGCCCATGGAATGCCCTGCTGACTCAACTGATGAGAAACAATGAGCTGGATGAGACCATAATGGCACAAACTCCTATGCTGCTGAGCTAGGGACTGCCTCTGAAACACGGACACCATCCTCTGAATGTCCTAGAAGAAGAAAACCGGGATGTTCATCATCCTCACTCGGGTAAAGTGCATCAACAGGCGAATGTGACAAGAGAAGACCTGTGAAAATCTTCCCTCGCATGTAAAGTAATGCATGATAAGCCGCATGATTGGAGCATACTCCCCCCAGAGGAATCTGAAGGGAAAGACCCCTGACAAGTGACTCATGAATGCTGGCCTGACATATGGCTCAAAATAAACATAATCCAGCATTTTGCGCTTGGGCCACACCTCACCCACATTTGGTATCCCGGTAGCCTCTGAAATCACCTCCGGAGATAGTACAAAATTCACCCCTGCAAGAGTGACCTGCCCATCATGAAGGTGCAAAAAAAATAAGCGGGCCAAATCCCTATGGTGCTGAATCTGAGCCAACCTCTCACAGAACTGAAAACATGACATATAACGTAAACCATTCACTGCCATAGGACAGGCCTGCAATTCTGCCAAAGAGGTGGGTTCCTCTCTCCTATGATGACCACCTTTGCCACCCTTACGAGGCCTCTGCTGTACCTCGATTTTTGTGGAAGAAGACCGGTCATCACCTTGCTCATAGGATTCAGTGGTTGACATGGTTTTGGAGCAGGATGGGCAAACTGAAGGACAAATTGGACTGCTGCCTCTGCTTGCAAAAGTACTGAACTCTATGCTGTTTCAAGGGGAAAAAACATGAGGGGAATGTTAGGGGAGGGAACTTCTTAACAAGGAATGGGAATATATGATAATAATAGGGAATTTTCAAGGGAAACTTTACACATTGTCATGCATATAGGAATAGTTTTAACATTGGGAAATCATTTTCCAAGAACATCTCATATGGGACAAAACATGTATGATAATGAACATGGAAGGGGCATACATGAATCAAGAGGGACATAGGGACACCATACACCAAATTCACTGAGGATTTCATGTGTGTTATAAGGCAGATTCTGCTCTTTTTGTTCTTTAAGGGTTACATGCACATTAAGGAGTACATACTCATCATTTTCACATGAGGGGAAAGTTTTTCATGTATCAAGAGGGTGTCAAGGATATATAGAGGTTTGTACATGCTTTTGAATATACAGCACATTAAATTTACATGACTCTCTTCAGTCTTTACAATGCATCTTTTCTTTTTGTTTTAGTTTTTTGCATGTGTATGGTAGAGGGAATTAGGGTTTGAGTGCTTGTGAGAGGGGTAGGGTTTATAACTTAGGGATGGGGGTAGGGCAACATTTATGTGCAAATGAGATAGGACAGAGATGCAAACATGATTATTAATGAAAGAGTGGAAAAAGGAAGCGATCAATGGGACAATAAACACTTGAAATAGTCACAAAACCCTAGCACTTTACAAACATTAGCAACAGCCAAATTAATCCATTCACTTGCAACTTTAAATGATAAAACCATGACACACATCATTATTTTCACCATCCATATCATCATTCATGAATTGAGTGCCTACCTTGATCAATTTAGCAAGCAAGAGGGCGATTTAATCAATTTGGAGTGACTCTGTAGAAAACAGTCTGAGTGGTTGCGCCCCTACTCTGAGAGGTCGCGCCCTGCCTGAGTGGTCGCACCCTTGAGGAAAATACACTGCAAAGGGGTTGCTGAGTGGTCGCGCCCCGCCCAACTGGTCATGCACCAAGCTTGAGTGGTCGCGCCCCTGAGAATGACTCCAACCTTCCGCAAATCGCCTCCTTTTTTACCTCTCACTCGTTTTTGCAAGCTCTCAAATGCATAATGAGGCTGTTTAGAGGGAAATTTACTCTTTATAGGCCCAAATTTGAAAAAATTAACTTACCAAACCCACTTTCTAATGTTTTGTTTTGAAATTCACTTTAACACTGTTTTGAGTTCACTTTGTCCTGAATTTGATCTTTTGAGTGCTTTAACTCCGTTCTTTTTGCAGGTTGACCATCTGATGGACTCTGGCGAGGAAACCAGGGTTATTGCTGGCATTTTGAAGAATTTTGAAAATTTTCCTTATTTTTTTGCAAATTTCACATGACCTTGGGTTTAAAAAACATGGTTTTTAAATCCAAGGTATAAATGAGCTGTACCTGATGAAAAAATATCAATGGAACATATTTACATACCTCCTTCTGGCTTGTTGGGGACTCATGGACTTTTGACTCATGACATTGCAAAGACTTTTGATCGAAACCCTAGACCTAAGACTTTGGATTTCAAGACAAAGCAAAACAAATGTAACACAAGCTCATTTAAATGATATGATCTGATCCAGCAAAGCCAAGAAGGGAACAAGGACCAGCTCCTCCATCAGTTTTATGGCATGCCTAACGAGATGCAAAACTGATACTGATGAGACACCTACCTATGCACATGCAAAGAGCTTTTGATAACCGATGGAGGGCTCAAGACCGACACTAACATAGCCAAGGAACCCGGATCAGTGGTGCGGTTGCACAACACGATCAGAGTAGGGGGCACCTTGACAGCGGCAGAAGGATTTCCAGGAGGGAAATCAAGACTCAGAGGGGGTCCAGAAGGGAACTTCCAGACGGGAAGTAGAGACTCAGAGGAGTCGAATAGAGAACTTCCAGGAGGAAAGTAGAGGAGCATCATGGCACTACACGGAGTAAGAGACCAGGATTGACTGGATGGAGCATCGAACTTCGCAGTCTGGAAGGCCAGAATCTTATCTGTACTTGACAGGAATCGTGTCAAGAACTTCGCCTTGAAGATAATAGCTATCCCGTCGACCCTAATGATAATGACAAGTACGAGGAGGTGATGGCGAGGGCCAAGAGCATTATCCTTGATGGGGTCAAGGATCATGTAGCCGAGAAGGAAATGCCATTTGAGATGTCGGAGGCTCTCAAGAAGTTGTACCAGCATACTTCTATGCAGAGAAGAATGCTGCTTGAGAATCAGTTGAGGTCGTATCAAATGAAGGAGGGAGAATCGATTGACACCTTCCTTGGAGGACTGAATGAGATCCGAGATCAGTTGACTGCCATAGAGGTGACACCGATCAGGAGCTGATGGTGAGGATAGCCCTGAATGTTGTCTAAGAAGATTGGGAGGTATTTGGCCAGAGTATCCTGGGAAGAGGGACTCTCCCACCTTGGGACAAGATGTGAGCAGCTCTTCACCAAGAAGAGATCAGACGACTGTCGAGGACGGCTAGCAGTAGCAAGGGGATCAAAGTCAAGCAAGAAGAGGAAGATGTGGCCCTAGCATCTGAGGGAAAGCAAGAGAAGCGGAAGAAGAAAGATCTCTCCAAGATAAAGTGCTTCCATTGTGGGGAGCTGGGTCATTATGTGACCCAGTGTCCAAGGAAGAAGAGTAAGGGAGAGTCTTTCGAAACTAAGGTAGCGCCAACACGGGCAGAGAAGGAAGTTTTGACAGACGATGACTACCATGAGTGCACATGCGCCACTTGAGAAGAAGTGGGGTGACATCGAGTTGTAGTCAGGCGGACTACAAGCGATCAGGGGCAGGATCCTTGAGGTACCCAGCGTCTTGGATTAGACCTTGCTACGGGAGCCCCGAAGAGGAGTAGCAGGACTGGATGAGTCGTGTAGAGATGGATGCGGATGGAGCGGCAGAGAGAGCTACAGTGTAGGAGTCCCGAGACAGCGCGAGGCTAGCAAGTTGCAACAGTGAGAGAGACACAGGAATGTTGCAACAGTGTAGGAAAACACAAAGAGGTGTGCAACAGTGGGAGATGCAGGGAGTTGTTGCAGCAATGCAAAGGTCAGAGAGGGAGCACTTGTCAGTGGCAGAGGAAGCTTCAGCATCAGTGGGTGTCTCTAGCCCAACGGGGAGGACAAATTGGGAGATCAGTTACTTACTTCTTAGTAACTGAGTTGCAGTGCAGCAGTGGGCAGCATGATGCAACATGATGAGAGGAGGTGCAGTGCGGATGCAATGCTAAGAGAAAGGACCAGCAACAACATGGATGTAGAGGGAGTTGTCATACAGAGGCAGCAATGGTAGTGGCAGAACTATTGGCAGCCGTACAGGATGCAACAGTGCAAAGGATGTTGGGCAGGAAGGCCTAGCATCAACACAAGTACCGATTCCGGATGAAGAATAATACTCAGTGAGGAGTATTGCTAGAGCACAGTTCTCGCTAAGAGGGAGTGTTGATTTGGGGTAGCATCGGATGTGCTCTAGCCACGAAATTTGGTGGAAAGAGGTTTTTGGGGCACATGAGATTCTCCATTACCTAGAAAAGGGTTTAGGTAAGATTAAACAGATTCAGGAGCTTATTAAAATAATTAATATTTTAATGGATTCCCTAAGTCAACTTAGGAAAATAAAATATTTAATGTGGATTATATGAAATATGTGTTAGAAATGGTTCCAAAAAAGACCATGGATCAAGCCAAATCTAATCTTAAAGCCGTTGAATAAGGGATGGACTTAAATCCTCGGTTGTTTGATAATGCAACAAGGAAAAGTATAAGAGGAGGCTGAGGGTTACCTTGGAGAACCACCAAGTGATCAGTTCGCATTCTACATTTCCTAGAGCGAGTTTGGCTTAAAGAGAAGGATTAGAATAGTGATCGGAGAATTGCAGCTGAGGGGAATTTGAGTACAAAGAGACAGAGAGGCAGAGATAGTGCCAAGAGAGCAGTGCAGTAGGCAAGGAGAGTGACGCAGAGCCATCCAGGGCTCATGCAGGGCCACGCAGAGGTAGCCAAGAGTTGCGCAGAGCCTTAAAGAGGCCAACGTTGCTGACCCAGAGGGCCAGAGGGCTGACGCAGGGCCTCCCAGGGCTGACACAGACCCATTCGGGATGACGCAGGGCTGCGTGAGACAGAGAGGGGCTGGGTTTCTGGGGCATATTGGTGCTGAGTAGCTACTGTAAGGATTATCCAGGGTTTCAGCCAATAGATTTGTCAGAAACTGAGAGGTATTATTGGTAAGGAAATTCTTTATTGGGTAGGCCAATTTCGACACCCATATTGTACTCTGATATTTCTTAATACGAAAACCCTTAGATAGCTTCACCGGTTTTCCCACATTGGGTTTTTTCAAGGACATTAGTCAAAAAATAATGGTGTCATATGGTGTGTTTGTTTCTGTTTCTTTTAGTTGCTAATCTGTAATATGTTGAGCATGCACTGGTGTTTATTTTCAGTATTTACATTGTAAATAACTTGTTAAGGAAAATAACAAGTAGGTAGGAATAAATCAGATAAAGTTCATGGAGGGTTTCTAACTAAGTAAACTTAGAAACTTCAACATGGTATCAGAGCGTGATTGTAGATCACAGGAGGACTAAAGGACATCAGCTGAGCGTAACAATATCAACAGAAAACAGTTGTCCCGAGGTGACAGACACTATTTCTAGCAGAGTAGCAATAAGGAAGGGTGACATAGTGCCTGCGTCATCAAGGGTGAGCCGGGAAGAGGCAACGTAGAGGCTAAGGAAGGCAAAATAGCCCTCACGCAGAGCCACGCAGTAGCTAGGAGGGCTGAGGAGGCTGGGTTGCTGGTATCGGGATTGCACAAAGCGTAGGAGCTCTCACCTTCAGGTTTTGGGGTTTAGAAGGCTGCGGGAATATTGCAGGGTGGATCTGGTGATGTATTATAGTTAGAACAGTAGCTGATAGAGCAAGGCAAGAGGAGATGCTATTGAAGGTTTCTAGCTGAGGAACTCGGATCAATGGTGCAGTTGCACAACACGATCAGAGTAGGGGGCATCTCGACAGCGGCAAAAGGATTTCTAGGAGGGAAATCAGGACTCAGAGGGAGTCCAGAAGAGAACTTCCAGACGGGAAGTAGAGACTCAGAGGAGTCAAATAGAGAACTTTCAGGAGGGAAGTAGAGGAGCATCATGGCACTACACGGAGTAAGAGACTAGGATAGACTGGATGGAGCATTGAACTTCGCAGTTTTGAAGGCCAAAATCTTATCCGTACTTGACAGGAATTGTGTCAAGAACTTCGCCTTGAAGGTAATAGCTATCCTAGTCGCCCCCAATGATAATGACAAGTACAAGGAGACGATGGTGAGGGCCAAGAGCATTATCCTTGACGTGGTCAAGGATCATGTAGTACCACACGTAGCCGAGAAGGAAATGACATTTGAGATGTGGGAGGCTCTTAAGAAGTTGTACCAACATACTTTCGTATAGAGAATAATGCTGCTTGAGAATCAGTTGAGGTCGTATCAGATGAAGGGAGAACCGATTGACACCTTCCTCGGAGGACTGAATGAGATTCGAGATCAGTTGACTACTATAGAGATGACACCAATCAGGAGCTGATGGTGAGGACATCCCTGAATGTTGTCTCAGAATACTAGGAGGTATTTGTCCAGAGTATCTTGGGTAGAGGGACTCTCCCACCTTGGGACGAGATGTGGGCAGCTCTTCGCCAGGAAGAGATCAGACAGCAGTTGAAGAAGGGTAGTAGCAGCAAGGAGATCAAAGTCAAGCAGGAGGAGGAAGATGTGCCCCTAGCATCTGAGGGAAAGTAGGAGAAGCAGAAGAAGAAATATCTCTCCAAGATCAAGTGCTTCCACTATGGGGAGCTGGGTCATTATGCGACCTAGTGTCCAAGGAAGAAGAGTAAGGGAGAGTCTTTCGAGACTAAGGCAATGCCAGCACGGGCAAAGAAGGAAGTTTTGACAGACGATGACTGTGCCATGGGTGCACATGCGCCACTTGAGAAGAAGTGGGGAGATATCAAGATGTAGTCAGGCGGACTATAAGCGATGAGGGGCAGGATCCTTGAGGTACCCAACCTCTTGGATTAGACCTTGCTACGGGAGCCCCGAAGAGGAGTAGCAAGAATGGTGAGTAGAGACGTCAATTTACGAAGCAAAATTCTGGCTGATCCGGCAAAGACTGGCTAACCCCGGCTACTTTTGCATCACCTCTTCTGCCCTCTACATTAGCTTTCCCGATAGTTCTGACAGTTCTAGCTTCTGCCTGCTGCGTCGCTTTCCCGTCATTTCAGACTGTTCCCGACAGTTCCGGCTTCTGCCCTCTGCGTCAGCTTTCCCCGTTGTTCCGACAATTCCCGGCAGTTTTGGCTGTTCCTGGCAGTTCCGACTTTTGCCCTCCGCGTCAACTTTCTCAGTTGTTCCGGCAGTTCTCGGTAGTTCCAACTATTTTTGGAAATTCCGTCAGTGCCCTGCAATTTCAGTTGTTCTAGCAGTTCTGGATTTTGCGTGACAGGTAACTTCTTTGTGTCAGCTCTCCCGGCTACTGTGCTACCCCTTTGCAAGCTCTCTCCGCTTCTCTGTCAGTATTCTCCAGAAAGTCCTTCCGGATTCTCATTGCCCCTCTGCTGCAGAATGATCACTTAGCTCGAATTTTTCAGCTTCCTAGCCCCATAAATTGAACACGAGATCAATTATCTCCCTCTATGTGTGTTTCTAAATGAACCCCAAGCCTCCATTTTATACTTTTCCTGTTGAGTCTTCAACAACCGAGATTAAGTCTTTAATCAATTCCTACGACCAAAACATGACTTGATCTGCCTTCTAGATCATTTTCACCCATATTTTGATTAATACCCATTAATATTTTAATTTCCCTAAGTTTAAACTTAGGAACTCCATTAAAAATATTAATTATTTTAACAAAATACAATTTGGGTAGAATCTCTCCAAACAGTTTTTGGGTTCTTTAGAACTCATGTGCTTTAGCCTCTCCACCAAATTTGAAGGCTAGAGCACTTCTGATGCTACCAAAAACTAATAGTGTTGACTGTGGCAGGGTCAACAATAGTACAAATGCAACATTTGCACATTAGTTGGTGGACACGATGTCAGACATCAACAACGCAAAAGGAGATGTTACGTAACAGAGTGATGCTTCAGCAGGTTGCATTACTAGAGCAAATTCCTTGCTAAGAGGGGGCGTTGATTTTTGGTAGCATTGGATGTGCTCTAAGTCTCAAAATTTGCAGGGAGACTTAGACACATGCGTTCTCCAATACCCAAAAATTTCTTTGGGAAATTCCACCCGGAGATAGTTTTATTAAAACAATTAATTATTTTTAATGGGTCCCTAGGTCTAAACTTAGGAAATTAAAATAATTAATGGGTATTAATCTAAATTGTGGGTGTAACTTCTAGAAGAAGAGGAGGATCAAGCTAATATGATATAAGCCATTGATTAGAAGTTAATTTGGGTCGATGGTTGTCCAACAGAAAGATATAAGAAGAGGCTTGAGGGGCACTTGGAGAAAACACACATCGAGCGAAGATCAGAAGATTGATTTTTTGAAGCAAAGTAGCTGTCGGAAAGAATTTTGAAGTGATATTTTGTAGTGAGGGGCAGCGATAGTATCTAGTGAGGAGTTTTCTTGGGCCGGAGAGTACAAGGCAGAGAGGATAGGACAACGTCCAGAGAAGGCCGACGCTGGCCCACATAGTGGGAGCTCAGAGCCTAGAGGGAGATCGAATTCCTGCTGAGGAAATCGAGTTTCAAAAGTCGGGAGCTGGGGCGTGAGATCGGGAGGCTGGAAATTGAAGTTTCTGGCCAGCAGAGGATTCGAAGGAGGAGTAGCATAGTCACTGGCAGAGGTGATGTAGAGACTGTGTGGGGTTGATGCAATTCTATGCAGAAGTTGACGCAGATGGGGCACAAAGCCTCTGTAGAGGTGATGCAGAGACTGCGTGGGGTTGACGCAATTCTATGCAAAAGCTGACGCAGACAGGTCACAAAGCCTTTATTCTAATGAGATCAGAGTCAAATTCTTCCAGTGACAGGGTGAGAGCATCTCACTACTTTTTTTGTCCAGTTTCTCTCTATATAAGATTTTCAGTTGGCCATCCAATGAATTGTACTCATAATTACTACTGCATAATAAGAAAACCCTTAGCTACTACACTGGTTTTCCCATACTAGGTTTTTTCGAGGACATTTGTCCAAAAATAACTGTGTAGATGTGTTGTGTATTTCTTCCTTGTTCAGTTTCTTGTTTTCGTATTTTATTTAAATGGTGAAGGCCGCAGTGTATTCTTTTCAATGTTTAATATAGGAAACAGTAAATAATTTGGTTCAGTAATTAACAAATAGGAGAAACATAGTCAATTGCTGCAGTAGGAATTTGGGCATCCAAATTTTCACTGTGCACCATCTTCATGGATTTAGATGGTTGCTAGAGTAGCAATAGTTGAGCTCAAGGTTTGATCATCCAGGAGCAGTTTGAGCAGCCCAAGGCTTGTCGTGTGCAGAAGGACATCTACAACATATGATGGGCAGTCCTCTTAGCCCGTGTTCATTGTGGGAGATGGACATCTTGCAGTGATAGGTGGAAGCCCTTCATTCCCTATGTTGGTCTTCATTGGAGCAGTGCGGGAAGACCATAGTGGGTTGAAGTCCCTGAGTAGCTGAGGAGCAGCAGTGGGCAGACTTAAAGCTGTCCACAATTAGACCTGTGAATAACTCGACAGGAGTCTCGATGTGTTGTGCCCTTGATGGACTAAGGCACAACTAGTGAGTGAATTGACAGTCGAGGTTTAGTGGCCATATGGACTTGGATCATTGATAAAGGTAGTGTTGCAGATTAGGAGAACGTACATGGTATGAATTAGGGGAGATGTGAATTCGACTACGTCAGCCAGATGGTCAGAGTATCTTATTGAGGGTAGATTGGTTGTTGATGGATTGGTTGTATTCATGTACTAGTGGATGTATGTGTAATGTCCGAAACTAGGAAAAACAATGATATGCAAAGCAAACAATAAAGACAACACCATAAAATTCAAACATTCAATGCACACCCATAAAAAGTCCAGAAATAACAACTAGCTAGGCCATTTTATTATGATCTAGGAGAAATAGTACAATAAGGTGGAAAAGGTGCACCTGGGCTTGCCTCAATGGCAAGCATGACCAAGCCCAGGTGATAAAATGTCAAGCCTAGATGGTAGAACAACTGCTACAATGATGCCCTGTGTTGCCCCAATGAAACTGTGTTGTTTGTCGCAAAGATGCTGCTGGAAACCCCACCTCTGGGGCTGAGAAAATTCTACCAAATTAACCCCAAGCTCCTCAAACAAAACCCACCAAAATGCAGAAAGCATTTGGCCTGGTTTTGACCCCGGAAATTTGGCCTCCCAAGAGTCACCTCCTCCTCCAACTACTGGAAAGTATGGTTTTCTTGTAACTCCATAAAAATCCCTCCAAATCACTCCAAAAATGTTGAGATTTTCTTCCATTAAATTCCTCTTATCTCTCCCAGCAAATACTTGCCCCACAACTTGACCCACAAACTCCCATATGTGCTCAGTGAGAGGCTTCTATGCTAACCCTGTGCGCTGTAAATTGTACTTCTCTCAAGCAACAAGTTCTTGCTCCTAAACTACTCTCCAACGACTAGTGTCTCATTGCAATTACTTCACCAAAATTCTCCCAACGATTTGTTGAAGTTTCTAAGTCTATCAATTAGAAACCCTCCATCAACTTTATCTGATTTATTCCTACCTACTTGTTCCGTTAGTTAACAATTTTTTTACAATGTAAATACTGAGAATAAACAGTAGTGCATGCTCAACATATTATAGATCAACAACTGAAGGAAACATGAATAATCACACCAAATGACATTGTTATTTTTGGACCAATGTCCCCGGAAAAACCCAATGTTGGAAAATCGGTGCAGCTATCTGAGGATTGTCTTATTAAGCAATATCAGAGTACAATCTGGGTGCCAAATCCGGCTTACTCAACAGAGAATTTCCTTGGCAATAATACCTCTTAGTTTGAGACAAATATCGTGGCTAAAACCCCGGAAACACGTTCCCGTAGCTCCAATCTTCCCCAGAAACCCCAACGTTTGTCGTTTTGGACTGTGTCAGCCTCTCTCTGCCCAACGCTGGCTTCTGCGTCACCCTGAATGGGTCTGCGTTAGCCTCAGGAGGCCTTGCGTCAGCATTTTAGCCCACTGCGTCAGCAATGCTGGCCTCTTTGAAGCAACCCGCAGCTCCCGGCTGCCTCTGCATGGCCCTGCGTGAGCCCTGGCTACTACTGCGTCACTCTCTCTGGCTCCTGTGTTGCTCTCCTGACACTATCTATGCTTCTCTGTCTCTTTGTATTTAATGCCCCTCACTTGCAACTCTGATCACTGATTCTATCTCTCTTAGCAAACCCCACTCTAGAGAATAGAATGGCTGATCACTCTGGTGTACTCTCCAAGTGACCCTCAAGCCTCCTCTTATACTTTTCTCATTGACATATCAAAGGCCGAGATTAAGTCCCTAATCAATGGCTAAGATTAGATCTGGCTTGATCCATGCCTTTTGGACCATTCTAACACAGTTTCATATGAATCCACATTAATATTTTATTATCCCTAAGTTTAGACTTAGGGACTCCATTAAAAATACTAATTATTTTAATATCTCCTGAACTGTTTAGAATTTGCCCAAACCCTCATGTGCCCCAACGTCCCCACCAAATTTCGTGGCTAGAGCACATTCGATGCTACGACAAATCAACACTCCCTCTTAGCAAGGACGGTGCTTTAGCAATACTCACTGAGTATTACTCTGATCATCCGGCATCAGACCCTGTGCTGATGCTAGGCCTGCTACCCACCATCCTTTGCACTGCTATATCCTGTACTGTTTCCCATGGTTCTGCCACTGCCATTGTTGCATCTGTACAACTCCCTCTGCATCCGTGTTGCTGCTGGTCCTTTCTCTTAGCACTGCATCCGCACTGCACCTCCTCTCATCATGCTGCATCGTGCTGCCCACTGCTGCACTACAACTCAGTTACTAAGAAGTAAGTAACTGATCTCCCAATTTGACCTCCCTGTTGGGCTAGGGACACCCACTGATGCTGAAGCTCCCTTTGTCGCTGACAAGTGTTCCCTCTCTGACCTCCGTGTTGTTGCAACAACTCCTTGCATCTCGCACCGTTGCACACCTCTTTGTGTTGTCCTGCACTGTTGCAACACTCTTGTTCCTCATTGCTGTAGCCTGCTAGCCTCGTGCTGTCTTAGGACTCCTGCATTGTAGCTCTCTCTGCTGCTCCATCTACATCCGTCTCTACCCACATCAGCCAGTCTTGCTACTCCTCTTCGAGGCTCCCGTAGCAAGGTCTAATGCAAGAGGCTGGGTACCTCAAGGATCCTACCCCTCATCACCTGTAGTCCGCTTGACTACAGCTTGATGTCTCCCCACTTCCACTCAAGTGGTGTGTGTGCACTCATGGCACAATCATCGTCTGTCAATACTTCCTTCTCTGCCCTTGTTGGAGTTGCCTTAGTCTTGGAAGACTCTCCCTTACTCTTCTTCCTTGGACACTGGGTTGCATAATGACCCAGCTCCCTACAGTGAAAACACTTGATCTTGGAGAGATCCTTCTTCCGCTTTTCCTGCTTTCCCTCAGATGCTAGGGCAACATCTTCCTCCTCCTACTTGACTTTGATCCCCTTATTGCCTCTTCCCGCCTTTGACTGTCGTCTGATCTCTTCTTGGCGAAGCGCTACCCACATCTCATCCCAAGGTGGAAGTGTCCCTCTACCCAGTATACTTTGGACAAATACTTCTCAGCCTTCTGAGACAACATTTAGGGATGTCCTCACCATTAATTCTTGATCATGTGTGGCTTCTATAGCAGTCAACTAATCTCGGATCTCATTCAGTCCTCCGAGGAAGGTGTCAATTGGTTCTCCCCTCTTCATCTGATACAACCTCAGCTAATTTTCTAGTAACATTCTTCTCTGCACAGAAGAAAGTTGGTACAATTTCTTGAGGGCCTCCCACATCTCATATGTCGTTTCCTTCTTGGCAATGTGTGGTACTACATGGTCCTTGACCCCGTCAAGGATGATGCTCTTTACCCTTGCCAATGCCTCCTCATACTTGTCGTTATCATTTAGGTCAACTAGGATAGCTATAATCTTCAAGGCAAAGTTCTTGACACGATTTCTATCAAGTACGGATAAGCTTTTGGCCTTCTAGAATGCGAAGTTTGATGCTCTGTCCAACCTATCCTGGTCTCTTACTCTGTGTAGTGCCATGATGCTCTTCTACTTTCCTCCTGGGATTTCTCGATTTGACTCCCTCTGAGTCTTGATTTCCCTCGTGGAAATCCTTCTGTCGATGTTGAGATGCCCCCTACTCTGATCGTCTGTGCAATCGCACCACTGATCCGGGTTTCTCAAGTAGAAACCCTCGATAACAACTCCCTCCTCTTGGCCTTGCCCTGTCAGGTACTGTTTTGATTACAGTACCTCACCAGCTCCACTCTGCAACATTCCCATAGCCTTCTAAACCCCAACAGCCTGAAGTTGAGAGCTCCTAGGCTCTGCGCAATCCCAACACCAGCGACCTAGCCTCCTCAGCCAAGTGCATCAGCCCTCCTAGCTTCTGTGTGAGGCTCCCTTTGCCTCTCTTAGCCTCTGCGCTGCCTCTTCCTGGCTCACCCTTGATGACGCAGGCATTGTGTCACCCTTCCCTTGTTGATACTCTGCTAGAAACATCTTCTGTCACTCGGGACAGCTGTTTTCTGCTGCTATTGCTCCGCTCAGCTGATGTCCTTAGTTCTCCTGTGATCTGCAACCACCCTCTGATACCATGTTGAAGTTTCGAAGTCTACCAGTGAGAAACCTTCCATGCACTTTATTTGATTTATTCCTACCTACTTGTTTTGTTACTTAACAAGTTATTTACAATATAAATACTGAAAATAAACACTAGTGTATGCTCAACATATTACAGATCAACAACTGAAGGAAACAGAAACAATCACACCAAATGACACCTTTATTTTTGGACCAATGTCCCCGGAAAAACACAGTGTGGGAAAATTGGTGCAGCTATCTGAGGGTTTTCTTATTAAGCAATATCAGAGTACAATGTGGGTGCCAAATCCTGCTTACCCAACACAGAATTTCCTTGGCAGTAATACCTCTCAGTTTGAGAGAAATATCCCAATTGAAACGCCAGAAATACCTTCCGACAGCTCCTCAGCTCCAATCTGCCCGAGAAACCCCAGCCTCTGCCTTTCTGGACTGCGTCAGCCGCTCTCTGCCCAGTGCTGGCTTCTGCTTCACCCTGAATGGATCTGCGTTAGCCTCAGGTGGCCTTGCGTTAGCAACGCTGGCCTCTCTGAAGCACTGCGCAGCTCCCGGCTGCCTTTGCGTGGCGCTGCGTGAGCCCTGGCTGCTACTGCGTCACTCTGTCTGGCTCCTGCACTGCTCTCCTAGCATTATTTCTACCTCTCTGTCTTTTTGTACTCAATGCCCCTCAGCTGCAACCCTGATCACTAATTCTATCTCTCTTAGCAAACCCCGCTCTAGAGAATAGAATGACTAATCACTCTGGTGTACTCTCCAAGTGACCCTCAAGCCTCCTCTTATCCTTTTCTCTTGACATATCAACGGTCGAGAATAAGTCCTAATCAACGGCTAAGATTAGATTTGATTTCATCCATGTCTTTTGGACCATTCTAACACAGTTTCATATCAATCCACATTAATATTTTAATTTCCCTAGGTTTAGACTTAGGGACTCCATTTAAAATATTAATTATTTTAATATCTCCTGATCTGTTTAGAATCTACCTAAACCCTTTCTAGGTATTGGAGATCTCATGTGCCTCAACCTATCCACCAAATTTCGTGGCTAGAGCACATTCGATGCTACCACAAATCAACACAATTGCACCCCGAAAGATCCCTGAAATAACTCTTACATGTTCCCCTCCTACATCCTCTTGAAGTACGCACTCACTGAGTGATAGCTGAGTTTTATGCTCTGAATATTCTCTAGCACTCCTCTAGAATGGTACAATGGAAACTCACTAGGGTGGAACTCGTGGTCCATTGAAGAGAGGGTGAGTTCTTCGCTTGCAAAACTCGTTGCTAAATAGCAAGTGACCTAGCTAAGCATCTCGAGCAACTAAGGTTGAGTTTGATAGACCAAAGATGCCAAATTAAGTTGGGTCTCTTCTATTTATAATTTGTGGGCCTCTTTTCCCCATGTGGGTCCCTCCAACTAGCATTTCAACTTTCCCTCCTTAGCCATTCGGACTTTCCTCTAAGGCAAGTGCGTATTTCCTCATGTGGGTGGCCCCCACGCTTCACCAAAAAAATATTTCGGCCTCCTAAGTCTTTTCCAAAAAATCTCATGGGTGCCATGGCTTCCAAAATTGTCAAAATTGTAGAACAATGAACTCGTGATTAATTAATTTATGAAGAGACATTACAGTCCTCCCTTGCGAAATGTTGCTTGTCCCCAAGCTACTTCAGCGTTGGGTGCTCACATATGTGTTCACCCTCCCAGGTGGTGTCCTCATCCGGTAAGTTCCTCCAATGCACCAAATACTCTCTAATAGTCTTTCTCCTCAGCTTCCTCTCCCTAGTATCCAGAATGGCCTACAGTTCCAGAACCAGATGCCCCTCATCATCTAATGGTGGCAGCTCCACAACTGCTATCACCTGCTGGCCCAACACTTTCTTGAGGCATCAAACATGAAAGACATTGTGGATTTTTCTCCTCGTGGCAAGCTCCAGCTCATAAGCCACCTCTCCAACTCTCTGTATCACCCTGTAAAACCCATACAGACGTGGCTGTAGCTTCTTGGCCCCTTTTTTCTTCAAGGTGGACTGGCGATATGGATGTAATCACAACTAAACCAAGTCCCCCTCCTCAAATTGCCTCTCAATCCGTTGCCTACCTGCATACATCTTCGCTGGTTTTGAGTTGTCAATAAGTTATCCTTGAGAGTTTTGAGGATGTCTTGGCTCTCTTGGATCCAATATTTGGCCTTTTGGGCCCTGTTGTTTCCAAAAACAATGTCAGCAAAAGACAAAGCATCATATCCATACAAGGCATGGAAGGGTGACATACTGATGGACATTTGGTGGGTGGTGTTGTAGCAGTGCTCACCTAGGTGTAGCCATCGAATCCATGATTTTTGCTACCCGGTCATGTAGTTCTGAAGATAGCCCTCCAACCATTTGTTAACCCTCTCAGTTTGGCTGTCGGTTTGTGGACAATAACTCGTGCTAGGGGTGAGCGCAGTACCCACTAGTCTAAAAATCTCCCGCCAAAACGCTCCCATGAATCGATTATCTCTGTCACTGACTATGGTCTTAGGGAGTCCATGCAAACGAAAGACCTCCCTGAAGAATAACTCAGCCACCTGTGACGCTATATACCGGGTTGGTATGGAGAAGAAGTGCGCATATTTGGTCAACCGGTCTACCACCTCATAAATACAATCCTTCCTCTACACTGTTGGGAGCCTTGTGATGAAATCCATGGAGATACTTTCCCATTTCCTCTCGGGAATGGGCAGTGGCTATAAAAGCCCAGCTGGGTGAGTCAAATCCTCCTTGTTCCTCTAGCAAGCCTCACACTCCTGCACATATCTCAACATATCTCCCTTGAGGCCTTTCCATGTGAACAACTCTCTGACTGTCATATATGTCTTCCGGAACCCATAGTGTCCCGAAAGTGGGAATTCATGGGTTGAGTGGAGAAGCCTATCCTTCAACTGCAAACCCGACACCAAGAATATACTCCCATTGTAGTAAATGACCTCAGCCATCACCTTATAATGCTCATCAGCGTGAATGCCATCCAATATCTCGCATGCCCTCCGATCCTTAGAGTTCTCCACCAGCAACCGCGCCTTACATTCATGGCAAATGCTCAATGTTCATGAGTGAAAGCATCGCGGGCTTCCTAGATAATGCATCTACCACTATGTTGTGCTTTCCCTTCACATACTCAATGTTGAAATTGTAGGCTTGCATCTTGCTGACCTACCTCTGTTGTCTGTCATTGAGGCCTTGCTGCCCCATGAAATGGCAAAGACTATTGTGCTCCGTCTTCACCTAGAATCTATTGCCCACTAGGTAATGCCATAATTTGGCCAATGCATGCATGATGGCCAACATCTCCTTGTGGTAAATAGAGTACAACCTCTTATGTGGGAGGAAATTTTGGCTCTCAAAAGCAATGGGGTGTCCATCCCGAGACAACACTGCGCCAACCCCCTCGTTTGATGCATCGCACTCCAATGTGAATGGCTGCATGAAATCAGAAGTGACAACACTGGGGAACTGCTCATTACCTCCTTGAGGCGATCAAACGCTGACTGTGCTCTGTTTGTCCATGTGAAAGCCCCCTTTTTTGTCAAATCTGTGAGGTGAGTTGCTAGTTGTGAGAAGCCCTTCATGAACTTCCTGTAGCAGGTGCATATGCCTATGAATCCCCTAAGGTCATTCATGTTCCAGGGCTCAAGCCAATCCTGGATGGCCCTGATCTTCTCCTCATGCACCCTCACTCCATCTGCGCTAATGATGTGTTCCAAGTAGAGCATCTCCCTCAATCCAAACTCACACTTGGATAACTTGGCGTAAAATTGTTGCTCCTCTAGAATGTGTAGCACCACCTCCAAGTGTTGTAAATGCTCCTCCCACGTGTGGCTGTAAATCAGGATATCGTCGAAGAACACCAATAAAAACTTTTGCAACTGCCCACAGAATACATGGTTCATGCATGACTAGAAAGTGGAAGGTGCATTGGTTAACTTGAGGGGCATGACCAAGAACTCAAAGTTCCCATAGTGGCACTTGAAAGCCGTCTTGGGGATGTCCTCATCCCTCACCCTGATTTGGTGGTAACCCGAGAGCAAATCTATCTTAGAGAAGTACTTGGCTCCTCTAAGCTAATCCATCAACCCATCAATGCACGGGATGGGGTATTTGTTCTTCAATGTCTTCTTGTTGAGTGCCCTGTAATCAATGCACATACGCAGGGTCCCATCCTTCTTTTTCACCAGTACTACTGATGAAGCGAAGCGGCTAGAACCCGGCCTAATATGCCTCAATGCTGGCAACTCCTAGATAGCCCTCTCTATCTCATCCTTGTAGGCCTTAGGATGCCTATAAGGAGTGGTGATGACCACCTACGCCCCAGGTTCTAATTCAATGGTGTGCTCAAAATCCTTGGCATGTGGCTGCCCTGGAGGTATGTCCGCAAATACTACCAGGTACTTGTCCAAAATAGGCTGTATGTCTGGGTGGGGTGGCTTGGGCTGGCCCCCAACCTCCAAAATCCTCAACTCCATTGCCCATGCTATGTCCCCATGCCGCAAGTCAGCCTCCATCCTATACGCTGAAACTGTTTGTTGAGGGTATGAGTGCATGCCCCGAAGAACCACCAACTTGCGATCTGGCCCTCTGAATTCCATCTCGAGTTTCCTCTAGTCAGTGGTGACCTCGCCAAGGGAGTAGAGCCATTCGACACCCATCACCATGTTGGTGTCCGGTACATCCACAACGAAGAAATGATCTTTCACCAAATAATTCCCCATGGTCACCGTCAATGCGGGAACATATTTGTTGCACTGCATAGTTTTGCCTCCTGGCACTAGAACTGAGAATCCCTCAAACTCCTCTGTAGTGATGCCCCTCCTCTGGACCATCTGGGCATCAATGAAATTGTGGGGGGCCCACGCTCTACTAGGACTGAGACACATTGTCCTTGTACTGTGCCTCGTATCCTCAAAGTCAGGAACTTGGGAACACCATGCAAAGAAGCAAGGACTTCCCCAGTAGGTGTGAAAGATTCTCCCCTGGGTGGTGGTGGTGTCTTCTTTGCCTGATCCTCGCTATCTCTCCCGCCAAACTCCAATTCCACATCATCCTCCTGATCACTATCCGAGAAGACCTCGATATAGTGGGCCTTGCCGGCTATGCACCGGTGGCCTGGTGCCCATGGCTCTTGACATGTAAAACATAGTTTCCTCCTCCAGAGGTTTCTCTTGGTCTCCTCATCCAACTGCACACACCCCTAGGCTGCTTGTTGTGTTGGGGGTCTAGTGTCACCTCCTTTCTATGGGTAGGGAGTTTGTGAGGCAAAAGGTGCCCTTGTCTTGGGGATTTCCCCCTGCAAGTCTCTAACACAAGTCATCGCCTTCTGCAAGGTCGAGGGCTTGTGTGACTTCACCAGTCCACGCAATGGTTCCAGCAACCCCTCTATGAAAGTGTATACCCTCCTTGCCTTGGATAGGTCTGGCACCATAACTGAAACCCTCAAAAACTTTGATATGTAATGCTTTGGTTGGCTAGTCTATCTAAGTTGGGTCAATTCTCTGAAGTGAGCCTCTGGATCCCTCCTATCAAATCTCTCCACGACTCTTGTTGTGAAGTCCTCATAAGAAGTCATGCTGGCATACCCCAATGTGGACAAACAATGAAACCACCACTCATGTGATTCCCCCTCCAAGTGCAAGGTATCCATTTTGATGGCTTCCACCTCTGTCATCCGATTGAGTTGGAAATAATTATCCAACTTCTCCATCCAAGCTCGAGTTGTGCATTTGGTATAACCATCATATGTGGGGAAATACATTCTCCCAATGGTATGTTGTACCTCTGAGTTTTTTGAACTCTGTCCCCCATTGTACCTGGCCTTCTCATTTTGTTTGCACTGACAATAATCTCTAAATGATAGGGCTGCTTTGAAATCTCTCCCCATGGCTTGCCATTCCCTGAAGAAATCTCCCATGGGCATCTAATCATCTGGTCCTCCATGCTCATTGGGTGCTAATGGTAAGAAAGCAGCTAGCGTGGTTTTGGATGGGCTACTAAAGGATAGTGGGTGGGTGGTTCATGAAGGTGGTCATACTGTTGCAAGGTTCCCCAAGTCTCGAAGGCCCTTGTCACTATTTTGTTGTTTGATTTCCTCCTGTACCTTTGCCTTTGGTAAGTGATGTTTTGCCTACCCTCCTCATTCATAGGAAAAGTCTCCCAAGGCTGAACCGAGATCTAAGTTCTAATACCACTATAATGTCCCAAACTAGGAAAAACTGTGACATGCAAAGAAAACAATAAAGAGAACACCATAAAATTCAAACATTCAATGCACACCCATAAAATATCCAGAAATAACAACCAGCTGAGACATTTTATTATGATTTGGGAGAAATAGTACAATAATGTGGAAGAGGTGCACTTGGGCTTGCCTCAATGGCAAGTGTGACCAAGCCCAGGTGATAAAATGTCAAGCCTAGATGGTAGAACAACTCCTACAATGATGCCCTATGCTTCCTGAGTGAAACTTTGTTGTCTGCTGCAAAGATGTTGCCGGAAACCCTACCTCTAGTGCTTAGAAAATTCTACCAAATTAATTCCAAGCTCCTCAAGCAAAACCCACCAAAACCCAGAAAGGGTTTGGCCTTGTTTTGACCTCGAAAATTTGGCCTCCCAAGAGTCACATCCTCCTCCAACTACTGGAAAGTACGACTTGCCTGTAACTCTAGAAAAATCCCTCCAAATCACTCCAAAAATAATGAGATATTCTTCCCCAACATTCCCCTTATCTCTCCGAGCAAATACTTGCCCCACAACTTGACCCACAAACTCTCACGTGTGCCCAGTGAGAGGCTTCTGTGCTGGCCCTGGGTGCTGTAAATCATACTGCTCTCAAGCAGCAAGCTCCTACTCCCAAACTACTCCCCAAAGGCTAATGTCTCCCTGCAACTCCTTCACCAAAATTCTCTCGGCAATTTCACCCGAGAAGATCCCTAAAATAGCTCCCACCTTTGCCCCTCCTACGTTGTCTTAAAGTATGCATTGGCCGAGTGATAGCTGAATTTTATGCTCTGAATCTTCTCCAACACTCCTCCAGAATGGTAGAATAGAACCTCACTAGGGTTACTGAAGAGCGGGTGAGTTCTCCGCTTTGGAAACTCATTGTTAAACAACAAGTGACCCAACTAAGCAACTCGAGCAACTAAGGTTGAGTTCGATAGACAAAATATTGCAAATGAGGTGGGGTATCTTCTATTTATAATTCGTGGGCCTCTTTTCCCCATGTGGGTCCCTCCAACTAGCATTTCGACTTTCCATTCTTAGCCATTTGAACTTTCCTCTTAAGGCAAGTGTGTATTTTATCATGTGGTGGCCCCCACTCTACACCAACAAAATATTTTGGCCTCCTAAGTATTTTCCCAAAAAGCTCAAGGGTCCCATGGCTTCCAAAATTGTCAAAATTGTAGAATAATGAACTTGTGACAAATTAATTTAGGAAGGGACATTACAGTATGAGGGCCACTATCCCTTGTACTGAAGCCCTAAACTGTTGTATTATTCAGGTTGATTAACATAATGAATTTGGGTTATTGTACAAAACTGTGTAAAAGGATGTCTATATTTTGTGCACTAGTAGATTTACTGTTGTTTATATTCCGTTGGGCAAAGTAGCTTCGTTGTGATTCTTGGTTTGGTAGCGTTAGTGATTTAATATTCTATCCCAGACACCAAGGTCGTCAAAAATCAACATGGTATCAAAGCATATATGTGCTACTTTGAGGGATAGTGAATCAGAGTGTGCACAACGAAGCAACTCAGAGGGAGTTGTGGGTGTCGAGATCATGGAGCAGACGGTTCAGCTGAAGACATGGAGATGTGGTCTTGACTTACTTGGCAGCGAGATTGGCTGGGAGTTATGGTGGACTGGTGGAGAGTCTGATGAACAACAGTTTGTTGTATGGCTAATTACTGATCATGGACCTTCGTTGATTTGCCATGGATGGTTGGGACAGCGCAAGGACTTCTTTAACATGGATGACATCAGCATGATCAAGATTTCTTCATGTGATGGACTATATATTAGGAAGCTAGAGTCCTCATCAGATCGTGATGTTGCATATCCAAGATTGGAGGGATTTGTACGAGTGGTATTTGATCCAGGAGGATGAGTGCCTGCAGGACTGAGCCAGTGGAGATTGTGTAGGCTCAGAGGGAGTCTAGCATCAGAGGGAGCAACCCCATGGAGGTTTGGGATCTTTAGGTTCAGATATGATGAGGTAGAGGCACTATCGAGATTGTCAGGTTCATTCTATAGGGTATGCTGCAGTAATGGGTGCCAGATGGGCTAGTGTCTCCGAGGATGATGGTTACTTCCTAGTCTTGGAAGTACCTCCCTCACTAAGTGGGAGTGTTGATTTTTGTAGCTTGGGAGGCACTCCAAACCTTGACGATTGAGGGTTTGGAGGAAGGAGCTCCAGAAGTGGCCTTGTGGGCTTGAAACCCAAGCCTAGGGTTTTGCACCCAAAGTTGTTGGGACAAAAACGTGATGAGTTTGCGACATGTGATGGATGAGGATGATAGTAGATGACAAGACGAATCCAACGCATCAAGAATCGTCTAATTTACATTTGTCGTTGAAGATAAATGAATTTTTGAAGTTTACATGTGGGTTTGTCCACCATAATACAAGTCGGCCTTGTTGCTGGAGAGCCTAAGAGTGGGCTAGATGTTGCACATAACACATGTATAAATATAGGTCATATGTGAGGTCATTTGAGACAATCACAAGGGCATAAATCATCACTAGGAGCTCTGAGTTATAGTGCGAGTCTGTGGCAAGGGAGGTTAAGGCAGGTAGTCGAGTTTGTGGAGATTATTCCTTGTTTTGGGTGCGAGTTCCTTAAGAGGAGGAGCCACAACTCTAAGGAAACTAGTATGGAGGCTTGAGGGCAGTTTTGTGACCAAAGTGAAGCAGTCCTACCTCGCAGATTAGGCCGCAGAATGTAGGTGAGCTATTTGACTATTTTGTGTATGTTTTTGGGTGTGTATATCTTTTTTTACGGGGCTGTAGTGAGGGGATGCTACAACAATAGTTGGGAGGTGAAGTTTAGAGGGCCGAAAGGCCTAGAAAGGCTCTTCTAACTAGGCCACAGTCTCCTCTAAGGGCAGCGAAGGAAAACAGGGGTATTCTCCTATTGTATTGAGCTTGTTTGTAGAGTTGGAGTAGGAAGATTAGTTGTGGTCAAAGCTATGTATTGTAGGAGGCCTTGTGGAGCTGCCCAATGCCCACAACTACACCTTGGATACCTTGCAACCAACAGCTGAAGGAAACAACTTGATTGGAGAGACTTGGGGCACTGTTGTAGGGTTGTTAGTGTGCCCTAACCAATTTGGTACATGCACAAAACCCTAGGCAAGAGAGCAGTAGCAAGGAGTTGCAGATGGTCTCTTGGTGATGATTGGATGCTAGGTGGATGGGTGTCCTAGAAGAGGATTGATTGATGGAGTCTATACGCAGCCAAGAGGAGGGGTTTCCTAGATGATTGGATGCCCTAACTAGGAGCAGATGCTACAACAATATTGGTCACTCATGGTTTGTTGGAGGGCAGCATGTGATTGGACCAAGTGTGGGCGTGGATTAGGCTTTTATGGTTTGTTGGAAGACAGCGTGATAGTGCCCAAGTTGGAGCCCGATGTGCACCATCTTCATGGATTTAGATGGTTGCTAGAGTGGCAGTAGTCGAGCTCAAGGTTTGATCATCCAAGAGCATTTTGAGTAGTCCAAGACTTATTGTATGGAGAAGGACATCTACAATATATGAAGGGCAGTCCTCCTAGTTCGTGTTCATTATAGGAGATGGACATATTGCAGTGATAGGTCGCATCCCTTCGTTCCCTATGTTGGTCTTCATTGGGGCAACACAGGAAGACCATAGTGGGTTGAAGTATCTGAGTAACTAAGGAGTGTTGATTTGTTGTAGCATCGGATGTGCTCTAGCCACGAAAATTGGTGGAGAGGCTAAATCACATGAGATCTCCAAGACCCAAAAATGATTTGGGGAAATTCCATCCAGTTAGAGAGATATTAAAATAATTAATATTTTTAATGGAGTTCCTAAGTCTAAACTTAGGAAAATTGAAATATTGATGGGATTAATATAAAATTGGGTGAGAATGTTCTAAATGACATGGATCAAGCCAAATATAATCTTAGTCGTTGATTAGAGACTTAATCTCGGCCACTGAAGACTCAACAGGACAAGTATAAGAGGAGGTTGAGGATTAGTTGGAGACACCCCAAGATTGATCAGTCAGTTTGATTTTCTGGAGCGGGGTTTGCTGAGAAAATTCGAACAATTGATCTGAGTTGCAGCGAGGGGCAGTGAGTACATAGTAGAGAGGCAGAGATAGTGCCAGAGGGTTAGCGCAATGACTAAGGAGGCTATGCAGAGGCAGCATGAGCCACACAGAGGCAGCTAGAGGCTGAGGGGCCTGCGTGGGTGACGCAGAAGGCCAGAGAGCTGACGCAAAGAGGCAGAGGGCTGACGCAAAGAGGCAGAGGGCTGACGCAGGGGGTTCTAGAGCTACACAGAGGCTAGCAGGGTTGACGCAGAGCCTTGGAGAAGTGCCTGAAGGATTTTCATGGGGCAGACTAGTGTTGAGAAGCTGAATATTTGCTTCTGAGAAGAGGTATTACTGTCGTGTAGAATCTCTGCTGAGTGAGCCAGTTTGGCACCCTAGTTGTACTCAAGAAATCTGCATAATAATAAAACCCTTAGAACTACTGCACCAGTTTTCCTGCATTGGGTTTTTTCGGGGACGATTGTCCAAAAAATAATGGTGTCCCTTGTGTGATTGTCTATTATTTCAGTTGATGATTTGTATATGAGTTGAGACTGGATTTGTGTTTATTTTCAGTATTTATATGGTTAAATAACTTGTTAGGGAATAAACAAGTAGGTGAAATTAACCAGATAATGCAATAGGAATTTCTAATGGGTAACATTTAGAAAATTCAACATGATATCAAAGCATTGCAGATCACAGGAGGACTGAAGGCACTAGCATAATCAAAAGTATTTGCAGCAGTAACAGTTGTCCCGAGAGATAGATGCTCCTGAGCAGAAATCAACAGAGAAGGAGTTTTCCAGAGGGCTTGCGTCATCATTTTGAGCTAGAGAGAGGGCCAACGTAGAGGCAGCGAGAGGCAGAAGAGGCTCACGAAGAGCCACGCCATCCCACTCAGTCAGGTAGGCTTGATGCAGTTGTTCAGAGGAGTGATTCATCCTTTGCCGGGATTGCATAGAGTTGGAAGGCTCAGTTTCTTCAGTTGCATGGGCATAGGGAGTTGTGGGCAGATTGTGGATTAGGAAGTTTGTGGGGCGTTGTTACTGTTGAAGCAGAACAATACCTAATGGGACAGAACCAAGGTAGAGAGAGTCGCTGCCTTGACGGATTTTTAGCCAAGAAATCCAGATCCAAGTTGCAGTTGCAAAGAGGATCGGAGAGGAGCGGATCGACAGTTGGTGGGAAGATTTCCAATAGGTAAATCAGGACTTACAGGGAGATTTCCAGGAGGGAGGTCGAATCTCAAAGGGAGTCCAGAAGGAGGAGCGGAGATGGCAATGAACAGACTGAGGGATCAGGATAGGTTGGACAGGGCCTCCAACTTTGTCAGCTGGAAAGTCAGGATCGTGTCTGTTGTAGATAGAAATCGCATCAAGGGCTTCGCCTTGAGAACCGTTGCTATCCCAGTCAATCCAGCTGATAATGAAAGGCATGAGGATGCAATGGCGAAGGCAAAGTGCATAATCCTTGATGGGGTCAAGGATCATGTAGTACCGCATATTGTCGAGAAGAACACGGCAAAGGAGATGTGCGATACCTTGATGACATTGTATCAGGGCATTTTCGTGCAGCGGAAGATGCTATTAGAGAATCACTTGCAGTCGTATCAGATGCAGAAGGGGGAGAAGATAGATCTATACCTCAGCAGGTTGCAAGAGATTCGGGACCAACTTACTTCCATAGGGGCCACGCTGGATCAGGAATTCATGGTGAAGACCGCCCTAAATGCAGTCTCCGAGGATTGGGAGACATTTGTCCAAAGCATTTTGGGCAGAGCTGATCTTCCAGGATGGGAAGCGATGTGCGCATCTCTTCACGAAGAAGAGATCATACGGCTGACCAAGGCGGTAAGTAGCAGCTAAGGGGCTCAAATCAAGAAAGAGGAGGAGGATGCGGCTCTGGCATCTGAGAGACAACAAGGGAAGAGGAAGAAGAAGGACATCATCAAGGTGAAGTACTTCCCTTGTGGGGAGTTTGGTCATTATGAAACCTAGTGTCCCAGGAAGAAGAATATGGGAGAGGCTTTTGACTCCAAGGCAACTCCGGCTAAGGCAAAGAAGGAAGTCGAGACGGATGACGACTGTGCCATGAGTGCTCATGCACCTCTAGAGAAGAGGTGTGGAGACATCGAGTTGTAGTTAGGAGGACTACAAAAGATGAGGGGCAGGATCCTTGAGGTACCCAAACTCTTCGATCATATCCGGCTAAGGGAGCCCCGAATAACAGTAGTAGGATGACGGATGTTAGTAGAAGCAAGATGTAGATGGAGCGACAAGGCAGTGCTAGAGTGTTGGGGTCTGTAGCAGCGCAGTGGGGGTTGTAGCAGTGCGAGATGCACAGAGGTGTTTGCAGCAATGTGAGATGCACAGTGTAGGTTGCAACAGTGCAAGATGCACAAAGGTGTTTTCATCAGTGTGAGATGCACAGTGGAGGTTGCAGTAATGCGAGAGGCACAAAGATGGTTGCAACAGCGTAGAGGCAATAGAGAAAGTACCAGATAGAAGCAGAGGTAGCTTCAGCATCAGGAGGCTTCTAGACTGACAAGGATGTCAGTAGTTGGTTAGATCTATTACTTACTTCTCAGTAACTAAGTTACAGTGCAACAGTGATTAGTGGTAGTGCTATAGGCAGCATGATGCAACATGTTGAGAGGGAGCTGTAGTACAGATGTAGTAGTGGCAGAGCCATGGGTAGAAGTACAGGAGGCAGCAATTCAGTGGATGTAGGGCAGCAGACCCAACATTAGCACAGGTACCGGTGGTGGATGATCAGTGTGATGTTCAGTGGTGGAGCATTACTAGAGCACATTCTTCGCTAAGAGGGAGTGTTGATTTCTGGTAGCATCAGATGTGCTCTAGCCATGAAAATTGGTGGAGAGGCTAAAGCACATGAGATCTCCAAGACCCAGAAATGGTTTGGGGAAATTCCACCTAGTTAAAGTGATATTAAAATAATTAATATTTTTAATGGAGTTCCTAAGTCTAAACTTGGGAAAATTAAAATATTAATGGGTATTAATATAAAATTGGGTGAGAATGTTCTAAATGACATGGATCAAGCCAAATCTAATCTTAGCCGTTCATTAGAGACTTAATCTCGGCTATTGAAGACTCAACAAGAAAAGTATAAGAGGAGGCTTGAGGGTCAGTTGGAGACACATCAATATTGATCAGTCAATTTGATTTTCTGGAGCGAAGTTTGCTGAGAAAATTCAAACAAGTGATCTTAGTTACAGTGAGGGGCAGTGAGTACATAGCAGAGAGGCAGCGATAGTGCCAGAGAGTCAGCACAATGACTAAGGAGGCTATGCAAAGGTAACTAGAGACTATGCAGAGGCTGAGGTTCCTACGTGGGTGACACAGAAGGCCAGAGCGCTGACAGAGAGAGGTAGAGGGCTGACGCAAGGGGTTCCAGAGCTATGCAGAGGCTCGCAGGGCTGACATAGTGCCTTGGAGAAGCACCTAAAGGATTTTCGTGGGGCAGATGAGTGCTGAGAAGCTAATATCTGCTTCCGAGAAGAGGTATTACTATCGTGTAGAAATCTCTGTTGGGTGAGCCAATTTGGCACCCTAGTTGTACTCAAGAAATTTGCATAATAATAAAACCCTTAGAACTGCTGCACCAATTTTCCTACATTGTGTTTTTCCGGGGATGATTACCCAAAACATGATGGTGTCCCTTGTGTGATTGTCTATTATTTCAGTTGATGATCTGTATATGAATTGAGACTAGATTTGTGTTTATTTTTAGTGTTTATATGGTTAAATAACTTGTTAAGGAATAAACAAGTAGGTGAAATAAACCAGATAATGCAGTAGGGATTTCTAATAGACAACATTTAGAAAATTCAATAAGGAGCAATAGTGGGAAGATTGAGAGTTGTTCACTAGTGAAGTTCTGAACAACTCGACAGGAGTCTGGATGTTGCTTTTCTCTTGATGGACTAAGACACAACTAGTGAGCAGATTGACAGTCGAGGTTCAATGGCTAGATGGATTTGGATCATTGATAGAGGCAGTGTTACAGATCGGGAGCCAAAGGACCATGCAGGTATAATGTATGACCGAGCGGAGCTGTGAAATCGACTACATTAGCTAGATGGTCAGAGTATCTTGGTGAGGGTAGATTGGTTGTCGATGGATTGACACCAAGCCCTAGTTTTGTATTCTTGTACTAGTGGATCTATGAGGGCCATTATCCCTGGTACGAGAGCCCTAGACTGTTGTGTTATTCAGGTTGATTAATATAACGAAGTTGGGTTATTGTACAAAATTGTTTAAAAAGATGTATATATTTTGTGCACTAGTAGATTTACTATTATTTATATTCTGTTATCCAAAGTAGCTTCATTGTGATTCTTGGTTTGTTAGCGTTCGTGATTTAAGATTCTATCCCAGACACCAAGGTCATGGAAAAAAAAACATGGAAGTGATGTATCAACACTGTGAATGAAGAAATATGCTTCCTTGTGGTAGAGTAATAGCCCAAATTTCAAAGTATGGCCACATGTCCAAGCAATGGGCTATGGTTAAGATATACAACGTGTCCCTTTTACTCTTTGACTACTCCAGCATCCACAGGAAACAACACACAGCCCCAACACTATAAAACAATAAGGAACAATCCAAAAGAGGGATTTCGCGGCCCTTGTTGGCAACCAATACCCTTGTGAAAGAGTTGTTTCTCCTAAGCAACATGCACAACCAATAATTCTTGACTCTAGGCAACTCGTAGCAGGAAGTGGACTGTGGCTCCAAATCCAAAAATCACAGGAAGAAACTTGACTTATCTCCTTAGTATCTTCGTCCCATTTCTATTATAAACTCGGCCCAGGAATGATGTGATGTAGCCAACAAGAGAAACAAGGGATTCGAGCCCTCTCCCTTGATACATCTCACCCCAAAATTGTAGCATCTCGTCCAGGAAAAACTCGTGCTCTAATGATAACTAGGAAATCATCCTCTATTGGCATGGCCTTGACCTTTACTAAACCTAGAATGAACAACCTATATCCCTGGTTCGAACTCCCCATTTTGAGCAAAACTTAGACACATTTGGTCTTGGGTGCTTGGCTCTGCTAGCAAAACAATTATACTCGGCTCCTTGATGTAGGAAAAATAGACTGGTAAATATGAAACTATGATACCAAAAAATCCTACAACAACTTGTGTTTAGATCTTCAATATTGCATCAAAAAACCAAACCAATTGAGCACCAACGGAAAATATGAAATAATCTTCCCTATAAGCTAACTAGGGTGGCACTCGAAGTCCACCGAATTCAGCTTGAGTTTCGCTTGAAACTCTTGAACTCGCTTGAGCTCCTTTCAATTTCTCAATGAGATAGATATCATAGCCTTGCCATTGGGTTTATCCTCCTTTTATAATTCTACATGGAGCCTCCCTCTAGCTTCTAGATCCTCATTTTCCCTATTATTTTATTATGGGGCTCAATTTCCACTAGAAGACTTTTGCCACCTTTTTGAATAAAATAATAATTTTCCTCCTTTCTCAATAAAATATTAATTTACCGCCATTTACCAATAAAATAATAATTTGCCCCCTTCTCCAATAAAATATTGTTTGCTGCCATTCTCCATTAAAATAATAATTTATGCTTTTCTCAACAAAATAATATTTTCTACCTTTTTAATTTAAATCACAAAAAATTGGCCAAAATCCTAAGTGGATTTTGCACTTACAAAATTTGGAAACATTACATGGAATAAGGAATTATAATGTAAGATGGAAAGTGGTAAGTATGGAATAGGGAGAGATAGGGGTATGTTATCTCATTCATGGCTTCCCAAGTAGTGCCCATCCTATACCCATTGGGCTATTAGGGGAGGTCCCACTGGACTAGGATTGAAAATAAACCCTCCATTTAAGATGAGGGAACAAGATCATGGCCAAGACCCTTATTTCTTCCAAGTTACCCCATAATCCATGTCAAAATGCCCAAATACAAACCAGCATAAGCACCCGATTGCAAAATGAATAAAGTACCTTTTGATTAGAAGCCCACTTTCCAACATGTGCTCTTGGAAAATAGGCGAGGAGGCATATGACTGATGTAGGTGGTGGAGATAAAAATGGCATGTCATATCATGGTGGATGTCAGGGGTTGTTGGCTACCAACTGGAAGAGATGAATGGAAGAAAAGTTTCTCCTACGGTTCACCCACTTTGGTGTGTAAAGACCCAATTGAGAAATTAAAGATTACAATATGTTGGATCTGATGCAGTGGATCTCTCTCTTGCAAATCTAGATATCGAACCCTTATATGCTCTCTTAAACCTAGCACACGCTCATTGAGATGCCGCTCTCAACAATGTTTTGTTGTGTGTCTTCTCCTCACCTTATCCTAGATTTTATAACTTTACGTTGAGCGAAAACCCTAACCCTAACCCTAATCTCAAAGTGATTGATGGCTGAGAATAGATTTTGCCTCACTTGAGATTGATGTCTAATATTAAAACTTATTTAGTAATGTAAATTACCTTACTTTTCCTAAGTTTTATTTTAGCTCAATAATCCAACATATTAATATGTGTTTTTTCCTAAGTTAAACTTAGCTAAGTTACATCAACAACTTGCTCAACCTAGAGCAAGTGTTCTACAAAGATGTGGGTGACTTCTGCACCCGTAGACACAAGGCCCGTGCAAAAGTACTTGCTCAAGCTACAAACTTCAATAGGTGGGGCCCATGTGTATTTTTCTTCTTTTAGGAGACAAATCCTTGTCCTTTTTCCTACGCCCTAGCCTTTATGATTTGAAATTTCACCCTTTGTGTCTGCTCATGTTAACAAGTTTTTGGACTCTTATGAGTGATCTTTCCCATTCGTGAGTTTCCTTTTCATTTTTTTGCAACAATTTGCTAGGTTCATGTATAACAAAGAATTGGTTGTTATTTCTTCTCATTGTAATTTCCACATTACCCACATTATAGAGTTTCTTTTCCAAAATCTCATGAATACACCAATTTGTACACTTTACTTTCTAGTTTTATATAAATTTTGTGTGTTTTGTTTTAGCTTGGGATTCATTTTCCTCACTTCAAGTCTTCAACTCCTCTTGGGAGATGATCCTCCCCTTTGCTTCTTCCATGAGGCAAAAATGTAGCATGAAAAACGTGACCTACATATTCCTATCATGATCTTTTAAAGGTCCTCTGACCTTGCATGGTAATTAATCCTTCCTTTCCCATATTCTTTTCTACCCTCAAATTAATTTAGTTAATTGGGATCCTCTTTTATAGTTGTCCTCTACCAACTTTGACTTATAATGTTAATCTTGTGTTCTTTCATTAGTGCTCTCAGCCAGGACCTTCATTAGTCAGATCGTTTAAGGCCAACTAGGGGTTTTCAGAATGACTACCAAGTTTGATGTGGAGGCCACATCCATTCAATTTAATTAGTCTAGTGGAAGGTCCCTTGCCTTTATTATTCAAGGTCTTCATTAGCAGACTCATTCATAGTTGTGGTACATGTGTCGTTTTCTTATTTTTGGGATCAAACCCTCATCCTTTGCCCTATGGCTTGGCCTTTTCGATTTGGGCATTCCAACCTTTTCTTTTTTCGTCAATATTTTTCCTATTTGTTTCTCTTCCATTGTCCAACAATTTTTTGCTAAATTCACACAAGACAGATAGTTTGTTGTGCTCATTTCCCATCTACTGTCATGTCCCACGAAATAGAGTGTTTTTTTCCAAAATCTCACAAAATTTCCATTTGACACTATTTACTTGGCCATTTCTATGTAAAATCTGGATGCTACTTTTTGTCTAAGGTTCCTTTTCCTTGCTTTGAGTATTCACTTTCTCTTGGCATCACTTTCTCCCCATTGTTGGCACTGTTCTATGCAGTGTTACTTGGGAGCGAGAGCGAAAACAGGAGCGGGAGTGACATTTTCAAAAGCTCCCGGTTTGGGAGCGAATCTCGGACGATTTAAATATATATATATAATATCTATATATATATATAGTTATATATAAATAGATAATAGTAATATTATATATATATTTTAATTTTTGATACATATATTTCAACAAAAACATGTAGAGTGATGAATTAGATATAAAAAATATAAAAAAACATAGATTGATCATTGAACCATATCACATAAATCATCTAGAAGTTATAATCGTCATCAACCATGTCCACAAGTTAGTAACATACATATTACAACTGCAACATATTGAGTCTCGTGAATCATGATTCATCAAATTCAATATTAAAGTTTCAAATTCAAGCTTTCAAAATTGAAAATTCAATATATAACATTTATCATCATTGATCACCAAAGTTGTACTTGTAAGCTAAGTTTAACCATTACAAGAAAAAATATCTTAGATATTTGTAAGTTCTAACTTCTAACTGTTAACATGAAATGAAATGTTATAAAATGAAATATGAATAATGAAATGAAACAAAACAACTTTAGTCTTTCACGAAGCATCATATTCATAATTCACAATCATTACCAATGAGTTATAATTTCCAACTTCAAACTTCAAACTTTCATTGTCACAGTCATATATTGTTTACAAAAAATATCATTATGATATGAAAGAGTCGAGAGTCAAGAGTCAAGGACTCAAGACTCAACAGTTATGAAAACTAATAGAAACTAGAAAAGACAAGTAAATTGTAAATCTACATGTGGCCCTTGCCACGAGAGTCTCTTGTATGAGCAGGTCGTGGTGGTCTTCTAGGAGGCTCTCGCACAGACCGACGACCAGAACTAGAAGGAACATGCCCTCCACGTGAGGGTGTAGATGGAGGTGGTGATAGCAAAGGAACAAGACTCAGAACTCGAGCACTGCTACTGGATGGTGGAGGTGGCATGGTTGCTGCAGCTGCTTCATCTTCATCCCTTATAAGTTCCTCTTCCAGTTCTTCAAGATGTATAGTGCCATCCTCCAAATTGTCATCCTCTGGGTGGTTGTCCGAAATTTTATATGTTGGATCCTCATAAGCTCGATCACAGTAATGACTCAACAACCTCAAGTTATAGTGCACATAAACCAAGCTTTTTGCCCGGTTTTCATTGAGTCTGTTTCTTTTCACGTTATATATGAAGCTGTAGGTGCTCCAACACCTCTCTGCAGAATAAGTATTTGCAACCTGTGATAGAACTTTTTTTTTCCAATTTTGGCAAAAGTCCCTGGCCGCCATATGTTTCCCACCATGTGAGAGAATGAAATCTGTCTCTGTCTTCCATTGCATGGAAGGTACCAAACAAACCAGTGCCACTGAAGTATTTGCCTATTTAAAGACGCACAGCTGCACATTCCTCCCTGTCAGGTATCAAATTTTCTAATGCATCCAAATATCCTCTAGTTACCTCTGCATCTAATGGGGTTTGGTCCTAATCCCACCCCCTGGTGCAAGTTGGCCCAACCAAGATGTAGAGTAGTATTTTCGCGTAAGGATATACGCCAAACAATGTAGTGGAAGATTAAGTTTATTCCACCGTACACACTCACAATCGTGAATCAGTTTGTACAAGTCAGGATCTTTGTTATGAACAATATCTTTTATTTGCCCCAACATGGTATCCATCTTCTATACCTCGCCAATCACTGGTTTATCTGTATCTGCAAACCGAATCATGTGATAAATGGGCTTGGTGAAATCCAATACTTGCCTCACACTTGACCAAAACATACCATCAAGAGTGGCCTCCTCCACTAGTTCAAAACCTCGCCTGTTAGCTGCATTTATAGCCCTTTCCTTTAATACCTGCCAGTGTGGACTTGATACCATGCTAGCCAATGACTCTCTTACCTTCAAAAGGCACCTGAAGGTGAGGTAATAGCTACCAAATCTAGTCTCTCGCAATCTTCAACACTCCATCTTGAATTGACTGCGGAAAAGGCCATGGGTATTGCTATGATTTGTAATAAATTTTATTATTTGTTTGCCTTTCTTGTACAAATCACCAATCCATTTGTATTGTTGATTTTTGTTCTTAACAACATCATGCATCAAAAGGTTCAATGTGTGAACCAGACACCCAGACCAAAATATGTTGGGGTATTTATCCTCAATAATTGCTCCCGCTGCCTTATAATTAGGAACATTATCAGTTATGACTTGGATGACATTGTATGGCCCAATACGATCAATTGTTTCAAGTAATGCTTCTGCAATGTTGATGTCGGTCTTGAACTTCTCTGAGTAATCATATGCATTTAGAAAAGATGGCACCACTAACAGACACAGCAAGAACACTTATCAATGGCTTGCCTTTTACATTTGTCCATCCATCAGATACAATGGACACCCCATGGTTAGTCTAAGAACTTGTAATTCTATTCAAAGAATGTGATATTTTTTCTTTTTCATGATCAAGTCCAGCGGTTCTTGCCTTGTCATACCTAGGGCTCTTGTATCTTTTAGGGGCATTATTTATGGCAGAAGCCATTTCGTGCCAGTAAGGTGAGCAAAGAACATTGAATGGTATCCCACATGCATAGAGAAACCTGTAAACTTTTGAATCCGCATCATTCCTACACCCCCCATCAAGGAAATCTGATATGGTTCTACGCCTTAACGCTGGTGACCCTATGCCTCCATATCCACTGCCTTTGGAGGATGCTGAAGGAGTTCTTTGTGCTTGTGATTGTGAGCTTGGTTCAAAGAAACCCCTTGATTTTTTAGATTTTTATTGGGCTTCCTCCTCTTCCCTGATGTATTTGGCTCTATCTGCTACTAACACAGCTGCACAAGTTTTGATTCCTATTTGTTTATCTCCATCCCATGGCCTTTTCTCGCAGATGTGTTTTCTAGCACGGGTGTGTGAACCTATGTAATTATTGTTGCAATGGGGGCAATGAAATTTAGGGGTTCCACCTCCTTTCCCTGCTTCAGGCCTATTAACATATTTCCACAATGGGGTTTGGCCTTGTTTAGTTTTTTGAGAGTCATGTTCACCCTCCTCCAGCTCCTCCTCACTGGGGTTTTCATCAAATCCACTTTCTCCAGCCTCTTCATCCCCCTCTTCATTTTGACCCCTCCTTTTCCTACTTTCTAGCACCATAATAACCAGAAAAGGGACCAAGAAGAAGAAAATGCCAAGAAATATAACCAGGTCCATGATGTTTGATATTTGTAGGCTTTTGAATCTGCAAAATTTAATGGGAATGGGAATGAGAAAATTAAAAATGTATTTAGTTTTACTATTTATTAAGTTAATTTATTTAGATTCATGATTCATCATTCTAGAATCTAGAAATAAGTTATACATTTACTAAATTACTAACTAAACTAAACTAAATTACTAAATTACTAACTAAAGTTTAAACTACTAAATTACTAAGTTACTAACCTCCTTGCAGGCTTGCTTGTTGCTCCTCGACGCTTTTCCTCTCTCCTCCTCGCTCCTTTGCACAATCTCCTTGGCTCTCCTCAACTCATTCAAGTCACAATGAAATAAAAAATGCCCCCCAAGTCCTTATAAAACAACTTTTTTTTTAAACTAAATTTTTTTTGGCGTCCGAATATTTTTTTTGTGCTTTTCGCTCCCGGCGGCACGCGTCGCTCCCAGAGCAAAAATTAAACCTGGGAGCGATTAAAGCCCGGGAGCGATCGCTCCCGGGCTTTAATTTTCGCTCCGGGAGCGATGGGAGCGACACTCTCGAAGTCGCTCCCTGTTTTGGCAGGAAGCGCAATTTTTTTATCTGGAGCGTGCTCCCGAAATCGCTCCTGTTTGGGAGCGTGCTCCCGACCCGCTCCCGCCCGGAGCATGGATTGGGAGCGGGTTCAAAGGGTGGGGGGGTGCAGTCCCCCGCAACTATGGGTTTAGGCATAGATTATTTGAATCTTGGCATAGAACATCTGCATTTTTCTAGGATTTTCTAGTACTCTAGGTCACATTATAGACCTCTTATTCATCACCTTTAGCCATAGCATTCACATATCCTTTAGGTGATCTAGGGAAACCCCCCTTGTGGTTTAATACCACTAAAGAGAAGTACAAAGATTGTTGAGCTGACAGTGATGACCTTTTCTCTTGTTGCCATAAGATTTGGCCCCACCAAGTGAGGCTTTGCATTGGGCTTGCTAGATTTTTCTGTAGCAAGTCCTCAACCCCCTCTTGAAGGAACTTCTCACTTGAGTAGTGTATAAATACGCAACTCAAGATCTCATTTATATAATCTCATCTAATGATATTTTGATTTGCAATACAAAGCATTATAAGCCCACTGGCACTTAATTTTGTGTTCTCTATTGAGATTGGCATATTTCTCTTATGTGCACTTGTGTTTTTCCTGTTTTTCGGCACTTGTGCTTGAGTTTTGTACTTTTGTTCTAGCACACTAAATGTATCTCTGTGTTGCACATTTATGAGGTGGCTATTTCAGAATTTGGGTGAGATTTGGTTCCATTGATTCTTCTGGTGACCTTTGTAAATCTCAATAGTCAAAACTCAAAACATCCTCATGAAACTGTCTCCCTTTAACGTGCCATACTCACAGCAAGAGTCAAACAATTTGAGTAACAAGTAAACTAGCGATCTTAACAGTAAGAGGACTTTCAGGACTAACACAAAATATTTATTCATAATACTCTCTTTGCTTACATACCTTGGTACCTTATAACTAAGTTCTCTTTCTGTGTGTTAATGAATACAAAATGATATAGCTGGGTCTTTGGTCAAAAGTTAAAACATGATTTCTCATAATTGAAAAATTAATATACTTTTTGATACTGTTAGGAAAAGCCTGGGATAGGATTGTCATGATTGTTTAGGGCCCTGTTTTGATTTTTACAAAGTTTTAAGAAAAATATCATTTTTAAAGTTTGCGAGAATCCTGTTCTACTGCCTGAGGAATATATTTAGCTTGGATTTGGCACCTTTTGATCTTTCTGACTACATGTTTTTCTTTATTTGTAAAACAGGAGTAGGACGTCTGATTTCAGATGGTGCATTTATTGTAAGTATATGCTACTGCCCTTTACTACATTGTTAATGGAAGAAATTTATCACTGATTAAATGTTTTATGTGTGAAATTTGAGCATGTTATGTTTTTCTTTTTCCTATGAATGTCGTAGGCTACTATCTGCGATGTGGCAGTTGATCCTGCATACCAGAGAAGGGGAATTGGACGCAAAATTGTAAAATATCTGGTCAAGGTACTAGTACATCAGATACTTTGATTTAAAATCTTTTATGAGGGGTGAGTACCACTACACTGTAAATTCAGAAAACAGATGCTTCAGCAAGTTGATGGAAATCTAGTTAAAGAAATACTTTTGAGGTTCTTTTGATACTGTTAAGAGTTGCATCCTAACATATTGCAGACTCTCCTCAGACAAGAATATTACCATATTAGTAAGTGGGGTGGTAGAATGGTATGAAATAGGTGTTGAAAAATGTAACTAGGTTCGGTCTTCATAATTATCATTGTACTTGTATCATTATGTATTTCATGAAAAAACAAAAGAAAAATAAATTATTATTTCATTAGTCAAGCATGTTCTTCATGCTTCTAGGGTTTATTTAGTCAAAAGAAAACTTGTCATGAGTCAATCTATTGTACTCGAGTCAAGTCCCATTTGGACATTTGAAGGGAAGACAAAAATGAATTTTATTTGAGCCAAAAGAGTCATTTTGTCATCCACAAGACCAAGTCGGCCCTAGAAGGAACAATTCGCCCTCCTGGATGTGTATATATAGAGAAAAGTTCGACCTCATTTGGACACACATTAACAACTTCGATTTCGATGCAAGCAAGAGCAAGAAAAGAAGCGAAAAAGAGCAAAAGTCAAAGGAGAGAGAGTGAAGGTCAAGAAGTGTTGAAAGTTTGAAAATTTCTAAACAAAAATCCTACTGCAGTGATTAATATTATTTCTTCTATTTATTACCTCAGAAATAAGTTATCCACAATATTATTACGGCAAATATCGAAATATATTCTACTGTAGCCTTCACAATTAAAACATTGTAGAAAGTAAATGTAAGGAAATATACTGGCAAAAATACAACCACAATGACAATTATTTTTGGACAATCGTCCCCGGAAAAACCAAATGTGGGCAAACTGGTGCAGCAGATGAGGATTTTTATTATTCTTCAGCAAATTCTCTTGTACAAATTACAACCAACAAAATAGGAATGAGAAATTTTACAGACACTTCTTGACCAAGTTCTAACCCAGGTGAAGTACTTCTTCCCTGGAATCCTTCTGATCCTCTCTGCGTCAAACAGCTCTCCCAAGCTCAACGTCAAGCTACCCACGTAGGCTCTGCGTCAAATTGCCTCTGCGCTGCCTCTTTCTGCGTCACCCTATTCCTGCTCTGCTTCTTGTTGCCTTGCACTCTCTAAATGTGCTGATGCCCTCACTCTCTTTCTCACCTACAACTCTCCCTCTGATTCGATTTTCTCTTGTTGAACTTCAACCAGTGAGAAAATCGATCTTACTCGGGTAACTGAGTATCTGCCTCTAGTGTGTTCTCCAAGCGCCCATCAAGTCTCTTCTTATAATACTCTCGTTGATCATTCACTGGCCTAGATTAGATTCTAATCAATGGTTAGGATTATTTGACTTGATCTCTGCCTTCTTCTACAAGTTCCATCCACAATTCAGATTAATACCCATTAATTATTTTAATTTCCTAAGTTTAGACTTAGGGTCCCATTAAAAATAATTAATTATTTTAATAAAATTGTTTTCAGGTGGAATTTCCCAAAACGATTTACGGGTGTTGGAGAATGCATGTGTCTAAGCCTTCCTGCAACTTTTGAGGCCTAGAGCACATCCGATGCTACCCCAAATCAACACTCCCTCTTAGCGAGGAATGTGCTCTAGCAATATAGTGTTACTGCATACTACTCTGACTCTGAAGCATCGTCCTTTGTGTTGTTCATGTCTGACATGTTGTCCACCAACTACCGTGTTGCTACTGCAACTATACTGCTGCCTTTGACACTACCAATGTCAATCCTACATCTGTACTACAACTCCCTCTGAATGTCTACATCTATTTTGATGTTGGCACTGCCACTGCCAACTATCCCTGCACTGCAAATCGCTGCTCTTACTAAAACGGATTTTCAACCATACCCATCTGCTCTCTGAACTAAGTGAACTTAGCTCTTCCGAGAGCCTTTGTGAGTATATCGACCACTTTCTCTCCTGTGGGGACATACTGTCGCTGTATTGCCCCATGCTGAACACAGTGTCTGATAAAGTGACAACAAATATCTATATGTTTTGATTGATCATGAAATACTGGATTATCAGAGAGTTTGATAGAACTCTGATTATCACAGTAAACCTTGGTTGCTTCCATCCTTTTTCTGAATAAGCTCACAAGCAATTTTCTGAGCCATATGGCTTCGCACGTAGTTGTGCTGGCTGCCATATATTCTGCTTCTGTTGAGCTCGTGTTATCGATGTCTGCTTCCTGATGCAGCAAGATATCATCCCTGATCCAACACTGAAGCAGTTCCTTAAGGTACTTTTTCGGTCTATTGAATTACTTGCCCAATCTGCATCAGTGAACCCCTTCAAACTGATGCCCTCCCCTTAGGAGTACTTCAACCCATATCCGACTGTTCCATGTACATACCTAAAAATGTGTCTTGCTGTTGCCCAATGCACCGTTTTTGGTTCCACCATGAATTGACTGAGTGTTGACAGTGAAACAAATGTTTGGCCTAGTGTTGACCAGATACATAAGCGACCTAATGAGTTTCCTGTACAAGGTGGGATCTACTTCCTTATCTTCCAATGCATCTATTTTCTTCCAGTTGGTGATCATGGGAGTAGCGATGGGTCGGTAATCCTGCATTTTGAATCTCTTTAGAATTTCTGCAGCGTACCTTCCTTGTCCAAGGAAGATCTCCCTATTCTTCTACCAAACTTCCAACCCGAGAAAATAATGCATCAATCCCAAGTCTTTCATGTCGAATTCGGCTTCAAGATTCTTCTTGCAATCCTGGATGAGCCTGGATGACCTAGTTAGGAACAGGTCATATACATATAGAACTAGAATAAGTGGCTCATTCTCTACCAACAAATAGTAGAGATTGGGATCAACATCACTCTTGATAAATCCCAATTGTTGCAAGTAATTATCAATCTGACCATACCATGCTTTGGGTGCGTGCTTGAGTCCGTGTAGGGCTCTCTTTAACATGCAAACATGAGTTTTCTTCTCATGAATTTCGAAGCCTTCGGGCTATTCTATATACACCCCTTTTATCACTCCGTTCAAAAATGTTGTTTTGACATCCATTTGGTGAATCTCCCATCCCATTTGAGCTGCTAGGGATATGACATATCTGATAGAGGTGTATCGAGCAACTGGGGCGAAGGTCTCTTCATAGTCTATTCCTTCTTTCTGAGCATGCCCCTTTTCCACGAGCCTTGCCTTGTACTTCTCCATATTTCCGTTTGCAGCATACTTGATCTTGTAGACCCATCGTGATCCTACAAATGATCTATCTTCTGGTCCAGGTACTACTTCCCATACATCAGTCGTCATGATGGAGTTGTATTCTTCCGCCATGGCATCCACCCATACTTGGTGTTGAACAACTTCCTGAAAGCTAGAGGGTTTTTCAACCTGAGCTACCAATGCTTGGTATCTATCTGGTTGTCTACGCTGCCTCTTCTCGGCTCTTGGAACTCCAACAAACTCCTCTATATCCCTCAGTGTTTTTCGTACTTCTCTTCTAGTTCTACCACTGGTGGTAGGAGGTTCAACCAACTCTTCTTCCTAATCTTGTCGTTCCGTCTGTTGAAAATCATCTGCATTTCCTCCTTCTGAGGAGATACTGGTGCTGGTCACTGCACTCGATCCAGGTGTATGTCCTCCTATCTGTCCTTCTTGCTGCCCCTGCTACTCTTGGACTAATGGAACATCTCCTAACTGATCTTCTGCAAGCATCTCATGAGATTTCCTGAAAGCTCTGTCTTCCATGAACTTTGCATCCCGTCTTACTACAATCTTCCTGCTGCCAGGAATGTAGATTCTATATGCCTTTGAAGTCTCGCTATATCCTACAAGATACCCCTTTTCTGTAGTCCGATCCAGTTTATTACGCTTCTCGTTTGGAATGTGACAATAAGCCACGCTTCCGAATATCTTGAGATAACTGACTTCTGGCTTCTTCCCTGTGAAAACTCCTTCGGGCGTTCTCTTCCCCAATGCTCTATGAGGAGTTTTATTATGGATATATACTGCTATGTTGCAAGCTTCTGCCCATAGATACCTAGGTAGATCCTGATCATACAACATAGCTTTGGCTGCCCCAACAATAGTTCTGTTTTTCCGTTCTGCTACTTTATTTTGCTCCAGATTATATGGAGTTGTCCACTCCCTTTTGATGCCCTCCTTTGCACATAAATCTGTGAAGTCTTTGTCTGTATACTCTCCACCATTATCTGAACGAAATACCTTTATCTTTTTTCTTGTCATATTTTCAACAAGAGCTTTAAACTCTCTGAAACTATCAAAGATCTCATCCTTGGTCTTTAAGAAATAGATCCAGGTTTTTCTAGAGTCATCGTCAATAGAGGTGACGGAGTATTCGCCACCATTAAGAGCCCTTGTGGATATAGGACCACAGATATCTGAGTGTATTAATCCTAATACGCATCCTGCTCTATTGTTACTTCTGGAAAAAGCTGCTTTAGTGTACTTTCCTAACACATCCTTTGCATAAGTCATCATGTTCACTAGAGTACCAGTCTCTTTGAGCATCTTCAGTGCTCCATGGTGTAAGTGCATAATTCATTTCGCTCCTTCTCACCATTACAATTGTTGCTTATCAGTGCCATTGATGATTCGAGCTGCAACCTACACAACTTATTGCTTCGAACCCCCATTTGCTTTTTCTTCTTCCAACTTGGATTCTTGACGTATAAATTCTTTGCCATGAAGTATACATCATATCCCTTGTCCTGTAATCGGGACATTGAAATCAAGTTCATTTCTAATCCTGGCACATGCAGAACATTGGTGGCTCGGATGTTGGTCCCTACTTTCGTCTGAAAAGCTATGGTGCCTCTCCCTACTGGAGTACATTTCGTTCTGTTTCCCATAGTTATTTGGCTTGAGAAATGTTCTCGTACTCCAGCCATATGAGCTGAGGCCTCGCTATCAATGTACCAAACATCTGCTGACGTTGAATTTGCTAGGCGTGTGAATTCTTCATCTAATCTGGTAGATAAATCTGAGACACTTTGAGTATCCATATTGTGCCAATTTCTGACACTAACCTGTCCCAACAACTGCGGTAGGAAAAACTGCATCCCACTTGAGACAACCCTCCTTGCTGAATCTTCTGATCCGCTGTTCCTTCTATCATCGACAAATTTCAATTGGAAAGACTTACCGCTCTGTCGACTCACTCAGAGGGAGTTTTCCCACGAAATCCAATCTCCTTGGCTTGAACTGTGCAATCCTCTGGGAGATTCAAATTTTTGCCCCTGCAAGAATTTTGAATTCCCTTCTCCTTTCAACGCTGGGTCCTCCAGCGTCTTTCTTCTGCTTCCCTGTACTTCTGATACCATGTGAAAATCTATAAATATAAATCCTACTACAGTGATTAATATTATTTCTTCTACTTATTATCTTAGAAATAAGTTATCCACAATATTAACAAATATCGAAATATATTCTACTGTAGCCTTCACAATTAAAACATTGTAGAAAGCAAATGTAAGGAAAGATACTAGCACAAATACAACCACAATGACACAGTTATTTTTGGACAATCGTCCCTGGAAAAACCCAATGTGGGAAAACCTATACAGTAGATGAGGGTTTTTATTATTCTTCAGCAAATTCTCTTGTACAAATTACAACCAACAAATAGGAATGAGAAATTTTACAGACACTTCTTGAACAAGTTCTACCCTAGGTGAAGTACTTCTTCTTCCCCGGAATCCTTCCTCTGCGTCAAACTGCCTCTTTCTACGCCACCTTGTTCCTGCTCTGCATATTGCTGCCTTGCACTCTTTGAATGTGTTGATGCCCTCACTCTCTTTCTCACCTGCAACTCTTCCTCTGATTCGATTTTCTCTTGCCGAATTTCGACTAATGAGAAATTCGATCTTACTCGGGTAACTGAATATCTACCTCTTGTGTGTTCTCCAAGTTCCCATCAAGTCTCTTTTTATAATCCTCTCATTGATCATTCAACAACCCAGATTAGATTCTAATCAATGGTTAGGATTATTTGACTTGATCTCTGCCTTTTTCTAAAAGTTCCATCCACAGTGTAGATTAATAACCATTAATTATTTTAATTTCCTAAGTTAGACTTAGGGTCCCATTAAAAATAATTAATTATTTTAATATAACTGTTTCCGGGTAGAATTTCCCAAAACGATTTATGGGTATTGGAGAATGCATGTGTCTAAGCCTTCCTACAAATTTTGAGGCCTAGAGCACATCCGATGCTACCCCAAATCAACAGAAATATGTAACTAGGTTTGGTCTTCATAATGACATGTGTAAGTATGATTTTATGTAATTGATGAAAAGAAGAAAAATAAATTTATTTTGTAATACGTGAGTCATGGGTTTTATGCTCAAGGAATTTTATTTTTGGTAGAAGCTCCCATTGAGAGCTATTAGGTTTGGTCATCATGTCATAAAATCTTTAGAGTCAATGTCAAAGTTTGATTATGTCAGAAACCTCCAAGACCTTGTCACAACCTCCCCCTCATGTCGGCCTTCGAAAGAAGAAAAAGGACGCTGCTTGGTTGACAAGTTGGCTTACCAATGGCACAAGTTGGCTTATTTGATGGAACAATACTATATATAGGCCACTCGACCTTCATTTTGAGAACACAATTTTGGTAAAGGCAATCTGAATGAGAAAAGGCGCGAAGATCAAAAAAAGAGAAGTCTTATCACCAAGCGAAGAAAGAGGAAGACAATCGAGTTCATTTGGATTTGTTTTTGGGCTAATACCTCCACACGTGTGAGAATATAGTGTTGTCATCTTCAGTAAGGGTCGAGATATTATAGTCATCTTGAGAAGACAAGTTTAGGAGGAAATCAAGTGGATCCTCTAACCGAGTTAAGGAAGGAATAGTCTCCATCTTAAGTGAAGGAAGTTGAGAGATAATATTTCTCTCAAGTACTGAAACTAGGGTTTCCAAAGAAGGGCTGAAAGGTGCAGATCTAAGGCGAGGAGTGGATTTTGAAGGTTAGTCGAAGCAGTGAGAGGAGGAAAGAAGTTTGACTGTCTCAAAGAAGAAGAAGTTAAGGAAGCCTTGTGACTTGGTCTTGGAATGGTTAATAGGTCAAGGGTCTTGATCACGGTCTTGGTATTCGTCAATTGAAGTTTCTATAAGAAGAAGAATTCGTTTGGGTTTTGCTCTCAAGTTGGAGAGGTTTTGGCCCTGACTGGTTGCCTACATTCTATGCCTCTTGACTCTTTATTGTTCATGATTTGGTAACTATTTGATGAAGAAGAACACTATAATAATCTAAGAAAAGAAAGATCCTAATCTAAAGAAGTAAAAGGCATTCACAAACAATTATCATGAAAAGAGAAATTAGTTAATTGCTATGCCCTAGATTTCTCAACAAGGTATTAAAGCTTTGGTCACAAATCAAGGAAAGGACATCTCGTCAAGGGACACACAAGAACTCAAGGATCAAGTCTTGAAGGATATCAAAGTGAAGTCAAAATCTACAAAGAAGTGTTAAAACCCTAGATCAAAGAAGTCTACACCAGAAGAAGTCCTGGGATCCTCAAAAGACCACAAAGACCCTACTCAAGTTGAAGGGACCTACAAATGAAAGTTTCTTGAAGACTATTCATCCTAGAGAAGCGAGAGCAAGGACGTTGTCATCATCTTCAAAAGGTTCTAAGGCCATCTCCCTCTTGTTGAAGCAAGGACCTTGCCATTGAAGAGCATCATCAAGAGGTCATCATTGATCATCATCAACAAGGACATCACTATCAAAATATGTTCGAATTTCTAAGTTTAACCCGTTAGAAATTCTTCCTGTACTATTTGGTTTATTTCTTCCTACTTGTTATATTACTTAACAAGTTATTTACCATGTACATACTGAAAATAAACGCAAGTACAGTATCAATATCTACAAATCATCAACTGAAAGAAAACAAGCACACAAGTGACACCGTTATTTTTGGACCAATGTCCCCGAAAAAAGCCAATGTGGGAAAACCGATGCAGCTATTCATAGGGTTTTATTATTATGCAGTTTTCAGAATACAACTAGGGTGTCAGAAATGTCTCACCCAACAGAGAATGCCCTCGACAGTAGCACCTCTCCTTAGAGACAAATATTTCGGCTGAATAATCACCGGATGAACGATCCCACAGCAACAATTGCAGCTTCCATTGCTCTGCGTCACTCTGATAGGGACTGCGTCACCCTATCTGGCTCACCAGCATCTAGTCTGCCCCACGGAAATCCTCCCAGTGCTGCCTCTTGGCACTGCATCAGCTCTGGTCGCCTGTGCGTAGCTATTGAAGCTTCTGCGTCAGCCCTTAGACCCTTTGTGTCACCCACTCTAGCCTCTTCTGGATCTGCGTAGCTCCCAACTACCTTTGCGTAGCACTTAGCTGCCTCTGCGTAAACCTCTCCAAGCTCTGCGCTGTCTCTCTTGTACTAACTCTGCCTCTCTGCAATGTATTCACTGCCCCTCGCTGCTGATCATTGATTCACTTTTGCTTAGCAACCCCGCTCTATCAAAATGAATCACTGATCATTCTGGTGTGTTCTCCAACTGACTCTCAAGCCTCCTCTTATACTTGTCTCGTTGGTCTATTAACGACCGAGATTAAAACTCTAACTAATGGCTAAGATTAGATTTGGCTTGATCCATGACTTTTGGAACCTTCTAATCTAGTTTTATATTAATACCCAATAATATTTTATTTTTCCAAAGTTTAGACTTAGGAACTCCATTAAAAATATTAATTATTTTAATACCTTCCAAACCGGTTAGAATCTGCCCAAACCATTTTTGGGTTTTGGAGATCTCATGTGCTTTAGCCTCGCCACCAATTTTCATGGCTAGAGCACATTCGATGCTACCCCAAATCAACACTCCCTTTTAGCGAGGACTGTGCTCTAGTAATACTCCACATTGAGTATCACACTGATTATCCGGCACCGGTCCCTGTGCTGATGCTAGGCCTCTCCGCCCAACATCCTCTGCACTGCTGCCCATGGCCCTACCACTGCCACTGTTGCATCCGTACGACAACGCCCTCTGCATCCGTGCTGCTGCTAGTCCATCCTCCCAGCACTACATCTGCAGTGCATCCCCTCTCATTACGCTGCATCGTGCTATTGCATACTGCTACTGCACTGCAACTCAGTTACTAAGAAGTAAGTAACTGATCCACCCAACTTTGACATCCCTGTCAGGTTAGAACCACTTCCGATGCTGAAGCTCCCTCTGCCGCTAACAAGTGCTCCCTCTACTGACCTTTGCGTTGCTGCAATAACTCCCTGCATCTCGCACCGTTTCATACTTCTCTGTGCCATCCTGCACTGGTGCAACACTCCCGTGCCTCTCGCACTGTTGCAACCTGCTAGCCTCGTGCTGTCCCGAGACTCTTGCACTATAGCACTCTTTGTCGCTCCATCTGCATCCGTCTCTACTGACATCCGCCAGTCCTACTACTCCTCTTTGGGGCTCCCGTAGCAAGGTATAATCCAAGAGGTTGGGTACCTTGAGGATCCTGCCCCTCATCGCCTGTAGTCCTCTGACTACAACTCAATGTCTCCCCACTTCTTCTCAAGTGGCACATGAGCACTCAAGGCACAATCGTCCTCCTCCTCGACTTCTTTCTCTGCCTTTGCAGGCACTGCCTTCTAGTCCGAAGCCTCTCCCTTGCTCTTCTTCCTAAGACACTGGTTCGCAAAATGATCCAGTTCCCCACAATGGAAGCACTTGACCTTGGAGGGGTCCTTCTTCTTCCTCTTCTCCTGCTTTCCCGCAGATGCTAGAGCCACATCCTCTTCTTCCTCCTTCTTGATTTTGACCCCTTTGCCGCTACTTCTCGCCTTGGTCAGCCGTTTGATCTCTTCTTGACGAAGAGTTGCCCACAGTTCTTCCCAATCTAGAAGACTCATCCTGCCTAGTATGCTCTGGACAAATACCTCCTAATCCTCGGAAATTGCGTTCAGTGCGGTCCTCACCATCAATTCCTCATTCAGCGTGGTCCCTATGGAAGTTAGCTGGTCACGAATCTCCTTCAAGTGACCGAGGAAGACATCTATCTTCTCTCCCTTTTGCATCTGGTATGCCCATAGCCGATTCTCCAGGAGCATCTTCCTCTGCACGGAAGTATGCTGCTACAATGTCTTCAAGGCATCCCACATCTCCTTCACCATTTCCTTCTCGGCAATATGTGGTACCACATGATCCTTGACCCCATCAAGGATGATGCACTTAGCCTTCGCCATTGCCTCTTCGTACCTTTCATTAGCTACCGGGTCAACTGGGACAGCTATCACTCTCATGACGAAGCCCTTGAGGCGATGTCTGTCTAGAATGGACAAGATCCTGGCCTTCCAGACCAAAAAGTTCGACGCTCCGTCCAGCCTATCCTGATCTCTCAGCCCTTTCACGACCATCTTGTTGCTCTTCTTTCGACTCCTCCGAGTCTCTCTCCTTCCCTCTTGGAAGTCCTCTGTTCGACTCCTACTGAGTCTCTCAACTTCTTGTCTGGAATTTCTCGGTTCGACTCCCTTTGAGTCTCGATTTCCCTTCTGGAAATCCCTCTGCCAATGTCAAGTTGCCCCACCCTGATCATCTGTGCAATTGCACCATTGATCTAGATTTCTTGGCTAGAAATCTGCCTTAGCAGCAACTCCCTCCACCTTAGTCTTGCCCTGTTAGGTACTGTTTTGATCATAGTACCTCACTAGCTTCGCTTCGCAAATTACCCACAACCTTCTATACCCTAGAAACTGAAGGATTGAGCTACTTGGATCTGCTCAATCTTGGCATCGACAGATCAGTTCCCTCAACGAACTGCGTCAGTGCTCCTGGCCTCTACATCGATCTGCGTGAGCCTGATTTTGCCTCCTTTAGCCTTTGCGTTGCCTTTCTCTGGCCCATAATGATGATGCAGTCCTTATGCGTCACTCCTTCCTCTGTCGCCTTTTGCAAGGATTAGCTCTGTCACTCGGGACAGCTGAATCTACTGCAAATGCTCTGCTCGGCTGATGCCTTCAGTTTTCCTGTGATCTGTAACTTGGCTCTGATACCATGTTGGAATTTCTAAGTTTAACCTGTTAGAAATTCTTCCTGTACTATCTGGTGTATTTTTTCCTACTTGTTTAATTACTTAGCAAGTTACTTACCATGTAAATATTGAAAATAAACACAAGAACAATATTAAAATCTACAAATCATCAACTGAAAGAAAACAAGCACACAAATGACACCGTTATTTTTGGACCAATGTCCCTGGAAAAACCCAATGTGGGAAAACCGGTGCAGCTATTCAGAGGGTTTTATTATTATGCAGTTTTTAGAATACAACTAGGGTGCCAGAAATGGCTCACCCAACAGAGAATGCCCTCGGCAGTAGTACCTCTCCTTGGAGACAGATATTATGGCTGAATAATCATCGGATGAACGATCCCACAACAACAATTGTAGCTTCCACTGCTCTGCGTCACTTTGATAGGGACTGCGTCACCCTATCCGGCTCACCAGCACCCAGTCTGCCCCACGAAAATCCTCCCAACGTTGCCTCTTGGCCTTGCGTCAACTCTGCTAGCCTCTGCGCAACTACTGAAGCTTCTGTGTCAGCCCTTAGACCCTTTGCGTCACCCACGCTGGCCTCTTATAGCTCTGCGTAGCTCCCAACTGCCTCTGCATAGCACTCAGCCGCCTCTGCGTCAACCTCTCCAAGCTCTACGCTGTCTCTCTTGTACTAACTCTTCCTCTCTGCAATGTATTCACTGCCCCTTGCTATTGATCACTGATGCACTTTTGCTTAGCAACCGTGCTATAGCAAAATGAATCACTGATCACTCTGGTGTGTTCTCCAACTGACCCTCAAACCTCCTCTTATACTTTTCTCGTTGGTCCATCAACGTCTAGGATTAAAACTCTAATCAACGACTAATATTAGATTTGGCTTGATCCATGACTTTTGGAACCTTCTAACCCAGTTTTATATTAATACCCATTAATATTTTATTTTTCCTAAGTTTAGACTTAAGAACTCCATTAAAAATATTAATTATTTTAATATTTCCCAAACTGATTAGAATCTTCTCAAACTGTTTCCGGGTCTTGAAGATCTCATGTGCTTTAGCCTCTCCACCAATTTTCATGGCTAGAGCACATCCAATGCTACCGCAAATCAACAAAGGATCTAAAGATATCTCGCTCTTGTGTTGGGTCAAGGATCATTCCTGAATAGGACTATCTTCATCAAGGAGGAGAAGTTTTCTATTAATTATATCATCATCAAATTCAAGGAGGCAACAAGTGGAAGAAGCATCTTCACAAGTAAGTATATTTATGTTTGCATCTATCAAAATAACTTTTTACAAGGAAAGAAACAATTTGGTTGGGGCTTCAAACTATCTTGCATGGAAGAAGAGGACAAATCTAAATCTCATTGAAAATGAGGTGATGGATCATGTCATGTTGATTTGGGGTAGCATCGGATGTTCTCTAGCCATGAAATTTGGTGGAGAGGTTGGAGCACATGAGATCTCCAATACTCAGAAAGGGTTTGGGCAGTTTCTAAACAGTTTAGGAGATATTAAAATAATTAATATTTTTAATGGAGTCCCTAAGTCTAAACTTAGGGAAATTAAAATATTAATGTGAATTAATATGAAACTGTGTTAGAATGGTCCAAAAAACACGGATCAAGCCAGATCTAATCTTAGTTGTTGATTAGGGACTTAATCGCGGTCGTTGATATGTCAACAAGAAAAGTATAAGAGGGGGCTTGAGTGTCACTTCGAGAATACACCAGAGTGATCAGTCATTCTATTCTCTAGAGCGGGGTTTGCTAAGAGATAGAATTAGTGATCAGAGTTGTAGCTGAGGGGCATTGAGTATAGAGAGACAGAGAGGCAGAAATAGTGCCGGGAGAGCAGTGCAGGAGCCAGAGAGTGATGCAGTAGCAGCCAGGGCTCACGCAGGGCCACGCAGAGGTAGTCGGGAGCTGCGCAGAGCTTTAGAGAGGCTAGCGTTGCTGACGCAGAGGGCCAGAAGGCTGACACAGGGCCTCCTAAGGCTGACGCAGACCCATTCAGGGTGACGCAGAGCCAGCGCTGGGCAGAGAGGGGTTGGCGCAATCCAGAAAGCCAGACACTGGGGTTTCTGGGGCAGGTTGGAGTTGAGGAGCTACTGGAAGGATTATCTAGGGTTTCAGCCGGGAAATTTGTCTCAAACTGAGAGGTATTACTGCCAAGAAAATTCTCTGTTGGGTAGGCCAGTTTTGGCACCCAAATTGTACTATGATATTGCTTAATTAGAAAACCCTCAGATAGCTGCACTGATTTCCCCACATTGGGTTTTTTCGGGGACATTGGTCCAAAAATAACGGTGTCATTTGGTGTGATTGTTTCTATTTCCTTCAGTTGTTGATCTGTAATATGTTGAGCATGCACTAGTGTTTATTTTCAATATTTACATTATAAATAACTTGTTAAGTGACAGAACAAGGAGGTAGGAATAAATTAGATAAAGTGCATGGAGGGTTTTTGACTGGTAGACTTAGAAACTTCAACATGGTATCAGAGTGTGATTGCAGATCAGAGGAGGACTAAGGATATCAGTCGAGCGAAGAAATAGTGGTAGAAAACGGTTGTCCCGAGGTGATAGAAGTTGTTTCTAGTAGAGTAGCAATAAGGGAAGGGTGACGTAGTGCCTGCATCATCAAGGGTGAGCCAGGAAGAGGCAGCGTAGAGGCTAAGGAAGGCAAAGGGAGCCTCACGCAGAGCCATGCAGAAGCTAGGAGGGTTGATGCTGTTGGTTGAGGAGGCCGGGTTGCTGGTGCTGGGATTTCAGAGAGCCTAGGAGCTCTCACCTTCAGGTTGCTAGGGTTTAGAAGGCTATGGGAACATTGCAGAGTGGAGCTGGTGAGGTACTGTAGTCAGAACAGTACCTGACAATGCAAGGCCAAGAGGAGGGAGTTTCTACAGAGGGTTTTTAGCTGAGAAACCCGGATCAGTGGTGCAGTTGCACAGACAATTAGAGTAGGGGGCATCTCGACATTTGCAGAAGGATTTCCAGGAGGGAAATCGAGACTCAGAGAGTGTTAGATCGAGAACTTCTAGGAGGGAAGTAGAAGAGCATCATGGCACTACACAGAGTAAGAGACCAGGACAAATTGGACGAAGTGTCGAACTTTGCAGTCTGGAAAGCCAGAATCTTATCCATACTTGACAGAAATCGTGTCAAGAACTTTGCCTTGAAGGTTATAGCTATCCCAATCGACCCAAATGATAATAACAAGTACGAGGAGGCAATGGCGAGAGCCAAGAGCATCATCCTTGATGGGGTCAAGGACAAGGTGGTACCACACATTGCCGAGAAGGAAACGGCATATGAGATGTGGGAGGCCCTTAAGAAATTGTACCAACATACTTCTATGCAGAGAAGAATGTTACTAGAGAATCAGTTGAGGTCGTATTAGATGAAGAAGGGAGAACCGATTGACACCTTTCTCGGAGGACTAAATGAGATCCGAGATCAGTTGACTACTATAGAGGCCACACCGGATGAGGAATTGATGGTGAGGACAACCCTGAATGCTGTCTCAGAAGACTAGGAGGTATTTGTCTAGAGTATACTGGGCAGAGGGACACTTCCACCTTGGGACGAGATGTGGGCTGCTCTTCGCCAAGAAGAGATCAGACGACAGTCAAAGACGGGTGGCAGCAGTAAGGGTATCAAAGTCAAGCAGGAGGAGGAAGATGTTGCCCTAGCGTCTGAGGGAAAGCAAGAAAAACGGAAGAAGAAGGATCTCTCCAAGATCAAGTGCTTCCACTATGGGGAGTTGCGTCATTATCTGACCCAATGTCCAAGGAATAAGAGTAAGGGAGAGTCTTCCGAGACCAAGGCAGCGCCAGCAAGGGCAGAGAAGGAAGTATTGACAGACGATGACTATGCCATGAGTGCACATGCACCACTTGAGAAGAAGTGGGGAGACATCTAGCTGTAGTCAGGCAGACTACAGACGATGAGGGGCAGGATCCTCGAGGTACCCAGCCTCTTGGATTAGACCTTGCTATGGGAGCCCCGAAGAGGAGTAGTAGGATTGGCTGATGTGGTTAGAGACGGATGCGGATGAACTGGTAGAGAGAGCTATAGTGTAGGAGTCTCGGGACAACGCGAGGTTAGCAGGTTGCAGCAGTGCGAGAGGCACGGGAGTGTTGCACCAATGCAAGAGTCCTCGGACAATGCGAGGTTAGCAGGCTGCAGCAGTGCGAGAGGCACGAGAGTGTTGCATCAGTGCAGGATGGCACAGAGTGGTGCAACGGTGCGAGATGCAGGGAGTTATTGCAACAACGTAGAGGTCAGAGAGGGAGCACTTGTCAGCGGTAGAGGGAGCTTCAGCATCAGGAGGGTCTCTAGCCCAACAGAGAGGTCAGAGTTGGGAGATCAGTTACTTACTTCTCAGTAATTGAGTTACAGTGCAGCAGTGGGCAGCATGATGAGAGGAGTTGCAGTGCGGATGCAGTGTTGGGAGAAAGGACCAGCAACAACATGGATGGAGAGGGAGATGTCGTACAGATGCAGCAGTGGCAGTGGCAGAACCATGGGCAGCAGTACAGGATACAACAGTGGAGAGGATGGTGGGCAACAGGCCTAGCATCAGCACAGGGATTGATGCCGGATGATTAGGGTGATACTCAGTGAGGAGTATTACTAGAGCACACTCCTCGCTAAGAGGGAGTGTTGATTTGGGGTAGCATCGAATGTGATCTAGCCACGAAATTTGGTGGAGAGTTTGGAGCACATGAGATCTCCAATACCCAGAAAGGGTTTGGGCAGATTTTAAATAGTTTAGGAGATAATAAAATAATTAATATTTTTAATGGAGTCCCTAAGTCTAATCTTCGGGAAATTAAATATTAATGTGAATTAATATGAAACTGTGTTAGAATGGTCCAAAAGACATGGATCAAGCCAGATCTAATCTCGGCCGTTGATTAGGGACTTAATCTCGGCCGTTGATATGTCAAGAAGAAAAGTATAAGAGGGGGCTTGAGTGTCACTTGGGGAATACACTAGAGTGATCAATCATTCTATTCTCTAGAGCAGGGTTTGCTAAGAGAGATAGAATCAGTGATCGGAGTTGCAGCTGAGGGGCATTGAGTATAGAGAGATAGAGAGGCAAAGATAGTGCCGGGAGAGCAACGCAGGATCCAGAGAGAGTGACGCAGTAGCAGCCAGGGCTTACGGAGGGCTAAACAGAGGTAGCTGGGAGCTGCGTAGAGCTTCCGAGAGGCCAGCGTTGCTAACGTAGAGGGCCAGAAGGCTGACGCAGGGCCTCCTAAGGCTGATGCAGACCCATTTAGGGTGACGCAGGGTTAGCGTTGGGCAGAGAGGGGCTGACGCAGTCTAGAAAGGCAGACACTGGGGTTTCTGGGGCAGATTGGAGCTGAGGAGCTGCCAGATGGATTATCCAGGGTTTTAGTCGGGAAATTTGTCTCAAACTGAGAGGTATTATTGCCAAGGAAATTCTCTATTGGGTAGGCCGGTTTTGGCACCCAGATTGTACTCTAATATTGCTTAATAAGAAAACCCTTAGATAGCTGCACCGGTTTTCCCACATTGGGTTTTTCGGGGGACATTGGTCCAAAAATAACAGTGTCATTTGGTGTGATTGTTTCTGTTTCCTTCAGTTGTTGATCTGTAATATGTTGAGCATGCACTAGTGTTTATTTTCAATATTTACATTGTAAATAACTTGTTAAGTAACAGAACAAGTAGGTAGGAATAAATCAGATAAAGTGCATGGAGGGTTTCTAACTGGTAGATTTAGAAATTTAAACATGTCAAAGGCTCTATCACCAAACCATTGAAAGAATATGCTCAAGCACTTGCAAAGTTTATGAAAGGGGAGGTGAAGGCTCAAAGGATTCTCATAGAATCCATCAAGGATCCCCTCATTCCGTATGTATCTAAACTCGACACCTCAAAAGAAATATATGACAAATTGGTAGAGTTGTTTTTTGTAAGCAGTACAAGAGAAGTCATCTCTCTAAGGAAAGAACTCTACAAGCTAAGGATATCAAAAGAAGAAGGGATAGCCTCATACTTTATGAGGATCTCTGAAATAAGGGATCAACTTCAAGATCTGGGTGAAAAAATGTTTGACAAGGAGATAACCACTGTAGTACTAAATGCACTACCAGAGGAGTGGGGTAACTTTACTTCAAGTATTTATGGGAAGAAAGAAGCTACTTCATTCTAAGATCTATGGTCTCTATGCAAAACTGAAGAAACTAGACTGAAGACAAAAACTCATGTAGGATAAAGTGAGCAAAATCAAGCACATGTTGCTATGGCAAAGAGGAGGAAAATTTGGAAAATTTGGTCCTCAGAAAAGGAAGAAGAACGTGGCTAAGATTCAATGCTATGGATGTCAAGAATATGGGCATTACAAAAGAAATTGTTCTAAGCTCAAGAAGGACAATAATAAAAGAGGTAGGGAAGAAGCCTATATCATCGAAGAAGTGGAGGAAGCTGAAAAGAAGAATTCCAAGAAAGAGGAAGTAAAAGATCTCTACTATGATTGAGATAGTCTTCCTCACTTCTTTTCAAATTCATGTTTTCAAGTTTTCTGATGTAAGATATGGCTATCATGAATCACTAAGGAAAATGATAGGATGCATAATGGCATCATAGAAGCATGAAAAGCAAGAGCTCGTGATCATAGAGAAAATGAGCTGAAATAGAAGTCTATGGTAGTCACATAAGGAAGGATATAGCTCTTGGGAAGCTCATTAGAAGCATAAGTGGAACTTATGGAAAAAAGAAGAAAAAGTCATCTAGCACAAAGCTCATCATACATTAGTCAAAAGGGAACATTTGGTGGATGAGAATACTCAATATTCTCTATTGAAACCTTCAACAGAAGGTTCACTAATCAAAAGGAAGCAAGGGTTTCATTAAGAATTCCATCTTGAGGTAATTCATGGGATAATGGCAAACAGGTGAAGCAAATCAAGACATTGAAGTTCTTTTAATCAAGGAAGTTGTTGAAGAAAGTCTAGATGATCTAAAGGAAAAATGAGGTATGTATGCTTGTATTCGATATTGCAGAGTCATGTCATATGGTTGTAGGTAACATGGATAAATGCTCTATTTCGAGAGCATGATCAAAATAAAGGATCTCCTCCTTAAAGGATGCAAAAAGGCATGGGTCACACATTAACTAGATGAAATCACCACAATATGTCCTCATATGAAAAATGAGGTAGTTGATAGTGATTGGAGGAACTCTAATTAAAAGTTCCTGGGAAGAAAAATGTGTGAAGAAAGAAGGAAAGAGATCATGGAATATGCAACCATGAAGAACACAATCAACATCCTAGAACTAGAAGATTTATCATTTGACTAGGATATCTCCATGAAAGATATGAAGATTCTAATGAAGTCTGCAACACAATATGGAACACTTGTTTGCTTACGGGTAAGTCAATCGGTTGCTTGTCAGATGTCCCCTGTTGAATCTTGACCCTTTTTGGCTGATGCAAATGTTCATCACTGTGCTGCACACCTTTGTCAAATTCATGTTGTCTTCTTTTTTTGCTCAGAAGATGAGATGAAGAGAAATGATATATGGGTTGTGTTATCCATGATAACTTCTAGAAATAATTTTTAGTTTGATTAGTCATTTTAGCTAAGGTTTTTCACCACTGCTCTTTGCATCTATCTGTTGTTTTTCTGAAAGAGGTTGATTTACTTTGCATTTGGAGATTAAAGGAGGAAGAACAGATCCAATTTAAGTTGTTTTGGAGAAATTCTTATGTTCTCTAAAACCCATTTCTTTCACAAATCCCATTTCATCCTTTGTTTTTAAACTCTAGACATTTCCATTTCAATATTTCAACTCTAGCAGTAACCCATTTTTACACTCTAGCTGCATCCCATTTCTAAACATTCATAAATCATGCCGCAGTCCTTTTTAAAGGGTCGAGACCCGCAAAAAATATCGCTATTGGCCCATTTTCCTTTTTATGACACATATCCGCCTCTCTCCCCTTCCCTTTTGCAATTGTGATATCGCATATCACAAAGTCCCCCACCGATTGCGATATTGTAAGTCTCGTTACCACTCCGCTCGCTGATTGCGATAAAGACTTTCTCGCAGATTGTGAGAAAGTCCTCCCTGCTGATTGCGATAAAGTCCTCTCCCCCCGATTTAAATTGTAATAAGTGTAGTCTAGAGAAGTTGTATGGGGTATGAGTAATTAAAATTACATCTTTGATCCTCAAATTTCTACTATGACACACTTTGAGGGGTTAATAATGTGTTTTGAACCCTCAAAACCCATTTTTTCTAAGCTTAGTGGGAAATTTGGCAACCAATTAAGCGAGAAATTAAATAAATGGAGAAAAATAAATATCCACACAGACTAAATGTTGTGGAAATGAGGTGGAAAGCTATGGGGGAATTAAAGTGAAGTCCCAAGGTGATGTGGACTCTTAAAATCAAGGAAAGGACATGTGGTGAAATAAAATCGAATTTCGGGCATTAAATGAGAAAGTTGCTTACTTGAAAATTTGAATTTGTGAAGTTAATGCACATTTGGGAGGATTTGGGAGAATATTTGGTGGATATTTTTGTGGGAAATTGTCCCCACATGGGTTACCACCCATATACACTTGAGATTCCATCATAAAATTCAAATTTCACACATAAGGGAAGAAGAAAATGATGTCCACTTGCCAGAATTCGATTTTTACACTTGGCATTGGAGCTCCATTCAACAAATTCGAATTTCTCTTTGGGATTGTCACCCCATGCCACTTGTTTAATCACTTCTACATTGGTATTGGCTCCACTGCCATTTGTCATTGTCATTATTCATTGGGATTTCCTCCCAACTCTTTATATAATAGAGCCATGGGCTCTTATATTGTATCATGTAATAAGCTACTGGGCTTGAGGAAACTTTGCCATTTTGTACGTGCATACTTTTTTAATATAATCAAGACTTTGGGGCTATCTGGTTGGTGTTCTCTTGGCATTATGAGGTGATGTCCTTTCATACTATTGCTATTGTATTTAATTTCTTTCACATGTTGAATTAATATTAGTTTATGCTTGCCATCTTGCTTGGATTGATGTGTGCAAGCTATCTTGCACATATCATTGATTTAGAGTAGTATTCTAGGGATAAGCTTGCCAATTCATTTTAGGATGAATGCTTGATTTATCTTATTCATTATATTGTTCTAATATTGTGCAAACTAATGTGTTCAAGTGTGTAGGAAAGATCTTTTGTATTGTGTGTAGGAATCCATCCGGAAGTGAAAGAAATCTCAATTATATCAACTCACTCTTAGAGTCACAACGATCCAAGACTCCGCCATTTTTTTGCTCCAAGTTTTCCATCCAGCAAAGAGCAAAAGGGAGTTTTCTTAATCTATAGCTACTTGATCATCCATTTAAAATTCAAAATTCTTATTTGATTCTATTTCTTTCAAAGTTATATCTCCTATTCAAGTGTCATTTCTAAAGCTAGGCAAGTATGGGGGTTCACTCCCATTACTTGTGCTAGTACTTTGTAAATTAAATTCTAAGTTTAGTTTTGGTTTCTTTTTCCTAATTCCACACTGACAATTGGTATTTTTTTTGTTTTTTGGAGCCAATAGGCTTGAGCATTGGGAAGCAAGGAGCTTGAGGAGAAACTTTGGAAAACTACTCACTCGTGTGTATGCAGGACCCCCTCACGCTGTCCAAAGACTGATTTCTAGGGAGGCTACAAGCACTTGGGAGAGAGTTGCAAACTCATCTAGTCCGTGGGCCTTTTGAGCCTTGTGAATCTCTTTTAGAGAGTTTTTTTCCATATTCAAGTTTGTTGTTATATTTTTGGGGAGAGAGTCTAACTTTGTTAGAGTGTTATCTTTGTAAAGATCTCTCTCGTATTGTGGCTGCCCTCTTAGAGGCATTTTTACCCTCTTTAAGCACTAATAAAAGATAAAAAACTTTGTTGGAGGGAGCTTGGGATTTTTCTCATGGCATCCCCCTTCCACATTTAGAGGAGAGATTCTTGTGGGTGGCCTAATCTTGCTTTTAGTTTTTCCTTAGCTTTCTAGCTTTTAAATTTCATATTGTGCATGCTTAAAATCAGTACATTTCACTCCACATGCAAATTTTTACTAATCTTCTATTTAAATTCCCACATGCATATGCTCTCAAGTTTTGCAAACTATTTCTCTTTGAAGCATTTGCATTTGCATTAGTTTAATTTGGGGAATTAACACAATTTGCACTTCATCAAGGCATTTTAGTATAAAAAGGCCCCAAGCCTCATTAAAACTTACCTCCAACTTAAGTTGGTTGAATAGACTTTTAAGGACCCTCTACCTCTATTGATTCCTCATTGTGAGATCCAAACATTTAGGCAAGGATGAGGTCTGAGGACTAGAGTTCAGTTGTAACTTTTCCTTAGCACTAATTAATAAAATGAACTAAGAACAACATTCCATCACATTTCCTTTGGTTTAAAATTTTCACATGCAAGTATTATTTCAAGAGGCATTTTTGATGCAAGCATTGTAATCTATTTAAATTTTGCAACAAGTTTAATTTTCTTGTACTTGGAAATTGACTCATCTTTTGGTTTAATTGCATATTGCCATGAATGGTTGATTTCACTTTCAAGTACTATTATTTTGAGTTGCAAATTTAATTGCATGTTGTCATCTTGGTCTAACTTTTGAGTTCTTTTTGTATCTTTTTGAGCAAGATAGTTTCCATGCTTTGATTTGTAGACTTATTCATCTTGAAAGCATTTATAATATCTTGTGCTAACAATTTCTTGTTTCACTTTTCAGGGTTATTTTGGCTTTCCATTTGAAAGCATTTCACTTCATTTTAAGCCAAATGCAATTTCATTTCTTAAAGAGCAAATACTTAGAAGACACTGGTTGTTTATGTATTTCATGCTTATCTTATGATGATTATTGCTCATATCAGTTTTTGCTTATAAATCTTAAATATATAATCTATTTAATTCTAACAATTCTCCTAGAAACTCACATCCTTTTTATCTTAACTTTTCATTAGCGACCACCCCCCTTAGCTAACCTAGGAGATAGCTCAAACAGAGAGAGTCGGTATTAGTTTGACAACCCCTTCTCTAAGATCCCTGCGACCAACCACACATTGTGGGGTTGAAGGCTTTTCTCACTAACTTGTAGGTAGGTGTAGGCGGCAGGGTTAACAGGTCTCACATCTATGGTTTTCCAAATCCTATGCTTTGTGTTGATTGGTCAACCCATCTTCCCATGTTCAAAGATGAAAAGAAAGATGATGCTAGATTACATTTGGATAAATTCCATATACATGTATGTGAACTAAGGTTTGAGTTTCCTGAGGATTGTCTCATGAAGATGTTTATGGCCACCTTTAAAGACAAAGCTAGAGTATGGTATGAACGGTTGCCATCAGGAAGCTTATGTTCTCTTAAAGATTTCCATATAATACTTTTTGGACATTATGAAAAGTCTCATCCTTCATCACCACTACTTCAAGACTGTTGTGATTTTTGGAGAGGTTTCATTCAATATTGTGAAAGTATTAATGATGATGTAGAATGTATGGATGATGAGGAGATGTTAGAGGCACTTTATGAATTTTCTTCTCAAGCTAGTTGTCATGTTGATCAAGAAGTTTTCCAACAAGCAAATGTCTCTTCTTTAGTTGAAGATGAAATGGATCAGCAATTTGACAATCAAGTCATATTACATGAAATCCATGAGGATTTGCAACATTGCCAATATATATGCAGTCAAAGGTATGAGCCAAATCATTCAAATTATTTTTCAACGCATTATTTTTTTGAGATTTTATGTCAAGAAGAAACTCCTCAAGATCAGGTTATTGAAAATACATGCATGAAAATTTTGAGCAATGAGGTAACATGTGATGAAGATTTTCTACCTAGACAAAATCATTTTTCTGTTGAAGATCATAATGATGTTGTCTCGGTTGAAGTGCATGAAAGTTTACTTTTAGGTAAACCCGAGTTACATGAAGAGCTGAATATACAGGTTTTACCTATTCTATTTGAGGATCATCAAAATGACATGGATGATATGCATAAATTTGTTTGTATAAGAGTTGTTAGTGTTTAGACTCAAGATGGCATTCCTCAAGCAAAACTACCAAAGGTTATATCTGATTTGTTTGCTAAGGAAAAGATTAGTTTCGATACAAACAATATGGATGTCATGTTTGAAGATTTTCAAGGATGTACGGATGTTTTTGTTGATTTACATGGAAGGGAAGACAAATCTGTTGTTGCCTTTTTATTTGATGATGTTCTTGGAATTGAAGACATAGGACAACAAAGACTATTAGTTATGAATGAATTCACTGTTCATGGTGTTACTCATCAAGAAAATGTGATTTTTCATGATTATCAAGATCATTTGGTAAGTCTATTCGAGTCATCAGTGAAGGTGGAGTTTCTTTGATTTACAAGCTCAGGTGATGGATTCAGTGTTTATTCTGAGTTGCCAATAGATGATCCACTACTGATTTTTTTCAAGCACAGTCATGGAGCCCTGGCATTGAATCAACGCTTTGACTGGTTATACTAGAGGTTTCATATTGCTTGAATTAAGCAGGTGGAATTTCAGATGTTAGAGTAGGGTTATTGGTACATAAATAAGCTTGTTGGGCAAGCATTTCCTTCAGTGTTAGGTTACATTTTGCAGTGGTCAGTTTCAGTTTGTGCAATAGTTTGATATCATGTTGCAGCAGTGGTAGTTGGTTTCCAGTTGGGTTGCAGTGTAATTTTCAGTTTTCAAATTGGGATCAGCCCATTGGTCAGGCAACTGGTCTACTGGTTCTTTGTTGCACCACAGGGGCGCAACATCCCCATTGAAGCCACTGTTATCCATGATAACTCGTAGAAATAATTTTTAGTTTGATTAGTCATTTTAGATAAAGTTTTTCACCACTGCTCTTTGCATCTATCTATTTTTTTTCTAAAAGAGGTTGTTGTACTTTGCATTTGGAGATTAAAGGAGGAAGAATAGATCTAGTTTAAATTGTTTTGGAGAAATTCTCTTGTTCTCTAAAACCCATTTCTTTCACAAATCCCATTTCATCCTTTGTTTTTAAACTCTAGCCATATCTCATTTTTAAACTCTAGCCGCATCCCATTTTTAAACATTCATAAATCATGTTGCAGTCCTTTTTAAAGGGCCGAGACCCGCAAAATATATCGCTATCGGCCCATTTTCCTTTTTACGACACTATTCGCTTGTCTCCTCTTCCCTTTTGCAATTGCGGTATCGCATATCGCAAAGTCACCCGCCAATTGGGATATTGTAAGTCCCGTTATCACTTTGCTTGCCGATTGAGATAAAGACTTTCTTGCCGATTGCGATAAAGTCCTCTCCCCGCCGATTGCGATAAAGTCCTCTCCGCTGATTGCGATAATTCCTCTCCGCCGATTGCAATATCGCAATCGGGGATCATGCAAGTCAAAATTTCCTCCTCTGCCGATATCTCAAGTTACGCCTGCCGATTGTGATATTGTAAGTCCCTTCTGACTTGCGATTGCGATGTGCGAGAACCTTCCTGGATGCGATATTTTATGTGATGCATTCTATAAATTGTCACGTCCGGAACATCGGGAAATTACTATAAATCAGTGTTAAAGGCCCCTCCTCTGTTTGTGATAGCGATACAACGACCACCCTTCCGGATGTGATGATTTATGTGACATGTTGTATTAAAGTTTCACGTCCGGATGGTAGGTGAACACTATGAAACATGGTAAAAAAGCCCTCCCTTGTATTGCGATTACGATACCAACATCCCTGGATCAACGACCCAGATTGAATCAGCCCAAATCAACAAACCCAGGTCAACGAGCATCAAAACATCCATTTCGCTTCCGCTCAGTGGGACAGCGAAGGTATGTTTCGTTGTATATCTAGCAGCACAATCATTAAACAAAATGCAGTGAAAGGTGGGACAGAAAGACACAGAGGACATCGAAGGATACTTTCAACGTGTTTTAATCAGCAAACAACACAATAGGATTCGAAGGGCTAGATGTTGTGAATTTCCACAAATACAATGCCAACACTTCAACCAATTTTCCTAACTTATTGTAACAGTTAGATAGGCTCTGTTTAGGTGACTCCTATTTGTATTCAAACTCTGTTAAAACATAAAATCCTTATGAAGGTTCAATGTTTTATTAATCAAATAGGATTAGATCTCTTAGTTGTTGATCAAATCTAGCCCAGGTGGCAGATTTTGTAAAGGAGACTCACTCTATATATGTGTGGTTTCTTCACTTTGAAAAAGGGAGATCGATGACGTGAGAACACCACTTTTGTATACTTTTCAGTTAATAAAAATAGAGTTTGCAACAATACTTTGTTTTAACCTAAGATTCATTTTTTGTTTCAGTTCCATCCTACCATGATTCTATGTTGTTATCAGTTTTCATAGCCTATTTGATTACTTGGAATTCAATGTTATATTGCTCCAATTTCCTTCAATTTGCTGTGATTATTGTAAATGTCCATATTCACATTAGTAAACCAAAAAATGCTTCAATGTCCACAAAACAATGTTGTTTGTAATTGATTTTCTTTAATTGACTCCATGCCCAATGGTGGCTGTCCTCACACTCTTTCACCTGCAAAATCACACGAAACACAGAGTTAGCCATCTGTATTTTTGAGCTTATCATAGTCAAATTTTTAAGTGTGTTGAGAGAGCCCTCTCAGATTGAAAGGGCTAAATTCTAGTTAAAAGTTGGTTTGAAATAGTTACAATGGGTTGAAGGTTGACACAACCCAACCCTTTCCAGCCCAGGGATAACAGGCTGGAGTAATTCGGTCACACCTACATTAAGTTTTGAAGGATGACCTTGTGGTTCAATATTCTGATCATCGTCTGGCCTCCTTGGATTTTCAACATGGTATCTTCTTTTGACTTTCCTATATAACTTGACCATACCATCTGCGGCTGTTGGAATAGTAGCATATGATAGATCCAACTGAATGCACCCAACTAGGTCAACTGCAAACTTCCTAGATAGAAAGCGTTTCCCATACATCTGGCACATCAATAATTGCTATGTCCATGGTGATAATTTTGTATGGATAGTTAGCCAAGGCAACCTGTAAGTCTTTAACCAAACCAAGGATGTCATTTTTCTTAGAATCCGTAAAGCAAATGTTGTGATAAGGCCTTGGAGATTCTCAAATTTAGTTGATCCATAACTTTCTTAGTCATGACATTGGTTGAAGCCTCGAAATCCTACATGTAGTTATGAAGAAGCCGGTCATTAACCTCTAAAGTAAGGAAGAAAGGTTGATTATCTTCATTAGTCATATAGAAATTTAGATGCTTTAACTTAATCTCCTTGTATTTTGGATGCGTATCAACCTTATCCTGCTGAGCCATGGCTAAAGCCTTGAAGAATGCCACCCTTTGAGAAGGAAACTTTAGAAGTTGAAGCACTGGGACAAACATCTTAATACTGTTTATCCAAGCAACCCAATCGATCTTCAATCCTGATTTATATCTCTCAGATGCAATCTGTCTATTCTGACTTGGCTCCTTGCCCTTCTTTTGATATGTATAACCCTTACTTCTAGCAATTTCCAGAATCTGTTCCTGAGATGGTGTTTCACCATACATCTGTGTGATAGGTTCCTTTGCATCACTAAAGTTATTGATGGCGAAAGATGAAGAGATCATGTATGTGAAATGCCCTTCCTGTGAAGCATTATCATTATTTATCTGCTCACTGGTTCCTTCTAGGATTTTTCTAGCAAGAGCACATGAACTCTCCTCATGAAAACTTTCACAAGGTCTGCAAAATGGAATAGGTTGATCAACAACATTTGCAGACTCAAGAGGAGTAGAAGGTCTCTGATCATTTGAAGGTTTCCTTCTTGGCCATGGATTGTTGTTACCTTTGTTATTATTATTATTGTTTCTAGGTTGAACATTTTGTGCTTGATTTCTTTCCATTTGGATCAACCTACATTGTATGGCACTTCTTTCCCTAGCATGCTCAATTCTCATTTCCTTAATCATTTGAGTTAAGTCTTTAATTGGGTCATGCTCTACCTCCTTTATTTCTTTTCCTTTAGACTTGGCTGGACCTCTTTCAAAACGAGGAATCTCTGATTTAGCAGAAGCTTTCTTATCTTTTTCCAATTCCTCAGCTACGTCTTGGGCAACACTAAATTTGTAGGCTTAACACGTCTTATCTCATATGATGTATCAACACAGAAAGCCTCAAGATATTTCTCCAATAATGTTTTGTCAGGTGGCTTGTAATCTTGAGTCATATCCTTAAGAATACCATTGAATATTTGATTAAATTCTTCAACTGTCTCATTTTCCCTTTTCTTGATAGAGTTGAACTCCTTGAATAAATATTTTCCTTCTCTTTTGTCCCCATATTTATCGTTAAATGCATTGCAGATGGCTTGCTAAGAATCAAAAGAAGCATCGAGCTTATCCAAAAACCACTGCAAGGCATCATCTTCTAAAGAAAGGACAATGAGCTTCATTCTAACATCGTCGTGATTGTATTGAGCTACATGAACATGTCTTGATATGAAGGATGTCAATTTCTTGATGTGAGCATCAACATTGATCGCATTGTTCCCTTGAAAAAGCAAAATCTTGTCTATACCGACATCTGAAAGGTGGTGAGGATATGCTTGAATGTTGGTGAAGTTGCAAGGCCTGTAGAAATCCATGAGGTCTTGATTGATGGGATCACGGAAAAGAAAGTGGATGCTAGAGAGGGCTTCTTGTCCGAGAAAGAATAAGTGCTTACTAGAATGTAATTTGTTTAACTGAGCTCTTAAAGCCTTTTTAGGATCAAGAGCGGGGTTAACCGAGCTACTAGGATTTCTTCTAGTATAAGCTCTTGTGAATGGATGAATCAATGGAGTCACCACCCAAACATGAAACTAACCCAAAACGTCTAGGTGCTAAAGGTGTGGATAGAAAACTGATGAAAAGATTTGTGAGAGAAGAGATGATGAGATTGGAAAGGATGATGATAAGGGTGCCAAAAAATGTTGTGCCGCTTGACGGGCTTATGAAAGGATGAAGAATGAATGATAGAAGAAATGTCGTTGAAGCGTTGGGGACAGGATAAACTTCTCCCCGACAATGACGCCAAAAAATGTTGTTGCTCAACATGTACAGGGACGGTGCTACAACGACTTAGGTCGGTATTGTCACTTCGATCCTCGACCTCTCCATTCTTGCTATCTCCCAACAACAGACTATGGCGGGTAGTCCATATGGAATGTGATAATGCAAGACATGTTACCAACCAACGAGCCTGGGAGACACAATTGAATGGCCTAGCCACTTGGTTGATTTAGCAAGTTCAAGTATTAGATTAGATTATTGATATGAGACCAGTGCCTTATGGAGTCAATTACTTTTGTTATATCGATTAAGTACCAAATGACCGGATGAACAATCACTACTTAAGAGATGCGTAGCTATCCTATATGAAATGGAAGTGCTATAGTCTAGGTGAGATGCAAAGAATTTTGGTTTATTTTAATTATATGCCTAACTAAATGTATCCCTTAATCCTCAGCGGTTTTGAGGCTAGTCGCTAAAGTAGGTTGTAGAGAGATATCAAGGCAGAGCAAGCAAAGGCTTGGTTAACGATACGTACCCTTGAAATCTAACCACCCGGTGCTTTCGGCACTGCAGAGGTTGTGGCTCTGATGACTGCAAGGTCACCGTGTTAAGCACTAGAGAGGGTACATCCTTCGCAAGCTATAAGATGAAGGGTGTTCCTATCTTTCTATCAACCAAGCTTATGCTTGGAGGTAAATTGATTAACACAAGACTAAGCCTAGAATGTAAATGCAAGATGATTGAGTGCCCTTGAGTTAAGATTACTTATGATCTTAAGTACTTAGATTGATTTTTAGCTATGACAATGGATTACTTAAATGACAAATACATGATAATCTCAACCTCGAAGAAAGTGGTCACATCCAACAGTGCCCAAAGGATGCAATTCAATGTAACCAAAAGATAATTGCTCAAGTACCAAATGAAAACAAGATTAATGCTCTTAAGAACAATTCACCAATATGTCAAAGATAAGCTATCATACACAATAGATATTCAATTTAACCATGACCAATAAACTATGACAATAATTAGAGCACTTATCCACGATATTACTAAGAACAATTAGCTAAGGTTCTTATATGAGATAACACAAGATGTGAAAAGGAAGCCAATAAACACTTGCTTAAGGGATAGACAATTAGATGATAGATTTACTACAATGCCAGTTGTAAACAATTAGGCTTTCCAATATCCTTAAGTAATATTAATCATTCCAGATGATATTCGATTCTTAGGATTAGGTGCTTTTATGATTGAGTTATTTAGTGTACAATTATGACCTTTAGGATTATGAAACTCACAAGAAACCAATATGTTAGTATCCTTAAAGCAAGAAAACCAATTTATCAATCTCTTTAGCAATCCAAAATTACCAATGTAAACAATCCTTTTTTGTTAAAATTGGCAACTAGGGCCAAACTCCACATGGGTCATCTTATTTATGACAAGTAGACAACCGATATTTTTCTTGGATTCCTCTCTCCGAGAGGTGTAGGATTGATCTAAATATCATCCAATTCTGACATGTACAAATGAAGTTATGAATTTATTTTGATTATGGACAAATTGTCAAGGTCGGCCAACAAACTCATGTAGGCTCAGAAGCCCAACAGTCACGTCTACTCATCCTCAACGTTTACTTATAAATACATGATGCCTCATCCTCATTTGGATACACTTAGCTCTACACACATCTCTCTCTACTTATTTGATTGGGTATGGATTTCTAGGCAGCATCTCTCTCCACACGTGCGAAGGAAAGGAAGGGCAATTTTCTATTTCAGCATTGACCAAGTTTGACCAAATTTCCAGAAGGCTGTTTTGGGCTGCGTTGACCTATTTGATTGCATTTTTGTGAGGGTTATCTCTGATTGGACATGCCACATTTTTGGGCATAGAAATCGAGGCAATTCGTTGACTGTTTGACTAGGATTGGCTGTGGTTGGGGTTGACAGAAGGTTGATTGTTTGACCAGACTTTGACTGGGCAGAATTCCGCTGTTTTGAGGGCTGTTTCATATTGCTGTTTGGAGGCCAAAGTTGAATGAGGTTGACCGAATCTTTGAGGGTCAAATCTACCTTGTTGACCAACGTTGACTTTTTTGGTTAGTGCTCTTTGGCTGCTGTTATAAATTGTCAGAATTTGTAAATTGTACAATCTCTCTTTGCTGAACTATTGAAGACTAAAAGAAGATTTGGTCAAGGGTTTCCCCACATTGGGGTTTGTCCCTGGCTGGTGCCACATCTTGTGTCCTCTTGTCTTGGCTTGTCTTCTACTATTAATGTTTATGTTCTATCTACATTTTACGATCATGTTGATGTGATTGCTAAACTGGATATTGATATTATGCTAATAAAGAAATTGAAGTAAAATTGCTCTAAAGCATAGAACATACCATTGTTGACTAAAATTATCATGGTATCAGAGCTGAGGTGAAGACAAAGCCCAAGCAAGAGTGAAAGAGCAATCACCAAAGACAATTGGACGAGGACAAAAGGTTCAATGGGTTCCTCATCTTACTTCCCGGTTGAAGACAAGATCCATGATAAATCTGAATATTATGGATGGAAGATGTCTCTTGATTTGACCTTGGAAGAAAAAGAAGTGATGGATTATGTGTAGGGTAAAATCCCTGAACCTCCTTCAAATGCACTGACTGCTGCAAAGACCAAGTACAATAGGGCTGAAGTCAAAGCGAAGAAGATTATTAGGGATTCCATTAACAAGCATATGGTGGCCTATATTTTCGAATTGAAGACCTCCAAGGAGATCTACGATAAGTTGGTCGACATGTTCCAGGTTAGTAATGCTAATCAAATTCTGTTTCTCAAGAATAAGTTGAAGGATATTAAGAAGGGCAAGGACAAGGACATTCAATCCTATTTCTTGAGGATCACTGAGATCAAGAATGATCTACTCTCGATTGGAGAAGTCATTCCTGACAGGGAACCTACTCTCACCACCCTTGGAAGACTCCCACCTGAGTGGTATGTATTTAGAATCACTATACTCAACAATGATCGAATTCCGGGGTTTGAAGAATTGATGTTGAGGTGCATTCAAGAAGAAACAAGAATGGTGGAGCAAGAAATGCCTTCTAATAGAAGCAACCCCACTGCATTCTCTGCTCATGCCAAGAGGAAGAGCAATGTAAGTTCAAAGAAGCAAAGTCAAGGAAGACTGAGATTCAAAAATGGAAGAAAGGGAAGATGCTTTGTTTGCAATAAGTTTGGCCACTAGTGTGAAAATTTCTAAACTGAAGTTCTACTACTGCAACAACAGATTTATTTCACCTACTTATTATTCACAATAAGTTATTTACGAAATCTCTTCAGTAAATATTAAAATAAATTCTACTGCAGTTATCACACAATTACCTAGAGAAAAATACATGCACAAGAACCAATCACATCAACACAATTATTTTTGGACAATTGTCCTTGGAAAAACCCAATTTGGGAAAACCGACGCAGCAGATGAGGGCTTTATTGATCTTCAACAACAATTGCTTTTACAAGGAATGATTTTACGAAGAAACTGAAAGAAAACACCTGAGACTTTCCCTTTGAGACCTTTTGACACTTTGGAGACCCAATTCCCACTTTTGCGTCACCCCTGCATCACTCTGCGTGGCCTAGCGTGGCCCTAAGTGGCTTTGCGTTCCTCTGCGTCAGCCTACGTAGGCTCTATGTTTTCTCCCTCTGTCCCTGCTTCACTTCCTGCTCTGTCACTGCTTGCTACTAATGCCCTCCTCTTGCTCCACCCTGCAACTCTCCCTTTGAAATCGATCTCCTCTACTTAAGAATTGATTTTCCCTGAGATATTGAGTATCTGCAGGTGTGTCTCCAAATGATCCTCAAGTCTTCTCTTATACTTTTCCTGTTGACGAATCAACCGCTGAGATTAAGTCCCTAATCAATAACTAAGATGAAAACAGACTTGATCCTCGTCTCTTAGAAGCTTCTCACCCTTATATTTATTAATACCCATTAATATTTTTATTTTCCTAAGTTTAGAATTAGGAACCTATTAAAAATATTATGTATTTTAATAACTCCTCATCCAGGTGGAATTTCTCAAAACGATTTATGGGTCTTGGAAATCTCATGTGCCTTAGCCTCTCCTCAAAATTTCAGGGCTAGAGCACATCCAATGCTACCGAAAATCAACACTCCCTCTTAGCGTGGAATGTGCTCTAACAATGTTTCACTATAGAAACATCACACTAATCTTCCACATCGGCACCTGTGTTGATGCTTAGTTTGCTGCCTCAGATCCCTTGCACTGCTGCTTCCTGTGTTGCTGCCCATAACACTGCCACTGCCACTGCCACAACCGCACCTGTACTTCAGCTCCCTCTCAACATGCTGCATCATGCTGCCCATAGCACTGCCACTGCTAACTGTTGCACTCCAACTTCTGACACTTATCCATTTCTGCTACTGAAATGGATTCTTTACCATCCCCATCTTCTCCCTGAAATAAACAAACTTTTTTCTTCCTAGAGCCTTGGTGAGGATGTCTGCCACCTGTTCTCCTAGAGGAATGTATCTCAACTGTACTGCCCCTCGTTGGACATAGTCTCTGACAAAGTGACACCTGATATCAATGTGCTTTGACCGATCATGAAATACTAGATTCTCAAAGAGCTTGATGCAACTCAGATTATCACACATGATCCTGGTCGCTTCCATCCTTCTCCTAAATAGATTCACAAGCAATTTCATAAGCCATATGGCTTCGCATGAAGCTATGACGGTTGCCATATATTCTGCTTCAACTGAGCTTAGAGCCACAAGTTTTTGTGTCCTACTGCACCAGGAGGTCATTCCTGATCCAATGTTGAAACAATACCTAGCTGTACTTTTCCGATCTATTGAATTTCCAGCCCAATCTGCATCAGTGAACCCACTCAGCCTGATGTCATTGCCTCTGGTGTACAATAGTCCATGCTCGACTATTCCTTGTATATACCTGAGAACATGTTTGGTTGCTGCCCAGTGCACCTTCTTAGGTTCCACTATGAACTAACTAAGGGTGTTGACAGAGTAACAAATGTTTGGCCTGGTATTGACTAGATAGATCAGGGACCTTATAAGTTGTCTGTACAAGGTGGGATCAACATCATTATCTTTTGATGCATCAATCTTCTTCCAATTGGTGATCATTGGAGTAGCCATAGGTCTACAGTCCTGCATCCTGAATCTCTTCAAGGTTTTTGTAGCATATCTCCCTTGTTCAAGGAAGATCTCACCCTTCTGCTGCCAAACTTCCAACCCCATGAAATAATGCATCTATCCCAAATCCTTCATGTCGAATTCTGTGGCTAGGTTCTTCTTGCAGTCTTTGATGAGCCTGGATGATCCTGTCAGGAAGAGATCATCGACATATAACACTAGGATTAGAGGCTCATTCTCTACAACTAGATAGTAGAGATTAGGGTTTGCATCACTCTTGACGAAACCCATCTTCTGCAAGTAGCCATCAATTCGACCGTACCATGCCCTAGGTGCCTGTTTAAGCCCATACGAGGCTTTCTTTAATTTGCATACATGATATTTCTTCTCATGTGTCTCTAAACCTTTTGGCTATTCAATGTATACTTCCTTTTCTATTATCTCGTTCAAGAATGTTGTCTTGACATCCATTTGATGAATCTCCCACCCCATCTATGCTGCAAGAGATATCACAGTTCTAATAGAAGTATAGATGGCTACTGGGGCGAAGGTTTCTTCGTAGTCTATCCCTTCCTTCTCAGCATACCCCTTAGCCACAAACTTGACTTCGTATTTCTCCACACTGTCGTCTGTAGGATATTTGACCTTGTAGATCCATCTCGAACCTACCAGTGATCTGTCCAGAGGCCTAGGAACCACTTCCCAGACATCATTGACCATTATAGAGTTGTATTCCTCCACCCTAGCATCCACCCATAATTGATGTTGAGTGACCTCCAGAAAAGTAGAAGGTTCTCCACCCCGAGCTGCTAAGGCCTGGTATCTGTCTGGTTGTCTTCACTCCCTTTTACTATTCCTGGGTGCACCAGTGAAGTCTTCTTCTTCCCGTAGAATCTGTCGGAGTTTGCGACTCGTTCTTCGACAGGTAGTAGGCACATCTATCAACTCTTCCTCTTCCTGAGATTCCTCCTATTTTGAAGCTTTGTCTTCATGAGAATTTATGGTACTAGTTTCCGTTGGTTGAAGTGGATTGACCAATGGCTTGTCTTTCGACTGCTCCTCAGAAGGCATTTCTCGGAATATCCTGAAAGCTCTATCCTCCATGAACTTTACATCCTGCCGAACTACTACCTTCCTACTCCCTGGAAGATAGACTCTATATGCCTTAGCATTCTCGCTATATCCCACAAGATATCCTTTCTCAGCAGTTTGATCTAATTTCTTTCTCTTCTCTTCGGGTATATGACAATACATTAAACTCCCATATATCTTGAAATGATTGACTTCAGGTGTCTTCTCGGTGAAGACCTTCAGAGTGATTTTGCCCAATGCCCTGTGAGGAGCCTGTTTTAGACATAAACTGCCGTGTTGCATGCTTTTTCCCACAGGAATTTAGGCATTTCCTAATCATACAAAATTGCCCTAGCTACTTCCACAATAGTCCTGTTTTTCCTTTCTGCTACTCCATTCTACTCCGGATTGTAGGGAGCTGTCCACTCTCTTTTGATGCCTTCCTTAGCGCAAAAATCAATGAAGTCCTTGTCAACATACTCTCCACCATTGTCTGAGTGCAACACTTTTATCTTCTTTCCTGTCAGATTCTCCACTAGATCCTTGAACTCTTTGAATCGACCGAAAACCTCATCCTTAGTTTTCAGAAAGTAGATCCAAGTCTTCCTGGAATGGTCATCGATGAAGGTGACGAAGTATTCGGCACCACTAAGAGCTTTTGTGGAAATTGGTCCGCGGATGTCTGAGTGTATCAATCCTTGCACACTCTTATCCCTATTGTTACTTCTGGAAAACATTGCTTTGGCATACTTGCCCAGAGTGCACCCTTTGCATACATCATCTCGTTCAGTACTTAGTTCTGGAACTCCTGAAACTGTTTTCTTGAGAATTATCATTGCCCCATGGTGTAAGTGTCCCATCCTCGTGTGCCATAGTTCTCTCAAATCTTTGTCTCCATTACTGCCTATCAGTGCCATTGGTGATTCTAACTGCAACTTGTACAACCTCTTCCTACTAGAGTACACTTTGCCTTATTTTCCATGGTGATTTGAAAATTCATTCTTTCTTCCTGATAATTTGAAAAACGTTCTCGGATTCCTGTCATATACCAGGAAGCTCCACTCTATATACCAAACCTCCGAGGAGGCAGAGTTGCTGAGCAAGCGACTTCTTCTTTCAATCTGGAAGCTAACATAGAATAATCGTAATTTATGTCCCTTGTGCATTCTTCTGGAAATCTACGCCAGTCCCCTTTAGTGGATGCCTCTGCGTCATGCTCTTGACCCATAATCGATTTTCCTCCCTTGTTGCTGGATCTCTGCTCTGATACCATGTGAAAAATTCTAAACTGAAATTCTACTAGTGCAACAAATAATTTATTTCACCTACTTATTATTCTCAATAAGTTATTTACGAAATCTCTTTTGTAAATATTAAAATAAATTCTACTCCAGTTATCACACAATTACCTAGAGAAAAATACATGCACAAGAACCATTCACATCAGCACAGTTATTTTTGGACAATTGTTCCCAAAAAAACTCAATGTGGGAAAATTGGTGCAGCAGATGAGGGCTTTATTAATCTTCAGCAGCAATTGCTTTTACAAGGAATGATTTTACAGAGAAACTGAAATAAAACACCTGGGAATTTCCCTTTGAGAGCTTCTGACACTTTGGAGACCCAGCTCCCACTTCTGCATCACCCCTACGTCACTCTGCGTGGCCCAGCATGGCTCTGCTTGTCTGCGTCAACCTGCATAGGCTCTGCATCTCTCCTCTAGACTGCGTCTCTCTCTGTCCTTGCGTCACTTCCTCCTTTGTCACTGCTTGTTGCTGATGCCCTCCTCTTCCTCCACCCTGCAACTCTCCCTCTGAAATCGATCTCCTCTACTTGAGAATCGATTTTCCTTGAGACACTGAGTATCTGTGGTGTGTCTCCACATGATCCTCAAGTCTTCTCATATACTTTTCCTGTTGACGAATCAACGACTGAGATTAAGTCCCTAATCAACGACTAAGATTAAAACAGAGTTGATCCTCGTCTCTTAGAAGCTTCTCACCCTTATCTTTATTAATATCCATTAATATTTTTATTTTCCTAGGTTTAGACGTAGGAACCCATTAAAAATATTAATTATTTTAATAACTCCTCAGCCAGGTGGAATTTCTCAAAATGATTTCTAGGTCTTGGAGATCTCATGTGCCTTAGCCTCTCCTCCAAATTTCAAGGTTAGAGCACATCTGATGCTGCCAAAAATCAACACTATGCAAGGGAGTGTCCAAATAGAAGGGACACATCGCATGATGATGATCACAATCATTCCAGGGTCAACTTCAACAACAACAATCGAAGGAATGGCAGGTCCAATGGCAAGGGAAAAAGGAATGCAAGACATCAAGGAAATGGTCGACCCTCCAAGAAATCAAGGAACTCCAGGTATGAAGATTCCAATGTTGTTAACAGTAAGCAAAAATAGTACTATCTTATATTGGCCCTCTCAGCTGCCTCTCCTCCGGACACTTTGGGAAATTGGTTGATTGATAGTGGTGCCTCAAGGCACTTCATCAGATACAAGGAAGCCCTCTCTAATCTGATAGAAAAGGAGAAAACTTGGAGATCATTCTTGGAGACGATGCCACCTATCCCGTGAAGGGAGTAGGGAATGTTACCCTTCAATTGAATCAAGGTAACACTATTCATTTGCAAGAAGTACTATATGTACCTTATCTCAAGAAGAACCTGGTTTCCATTTCAACAATCAAAGACAAAGGATTTAAGGTGGCTTTTTTCAATGGAAAGGTACGTGTTTGGAAAATAAATTTTAAAGATGCTTTTACTCTTGGGTTTAGGTTTGACACTTTGTATCAAGTTGGAGGAAGTCCATTGGGAGCCATGTCTTGCAACATATCTCTACAGTCTAAACTATGGCATTGGACGTTTTCCCATCTTCATTATAAGTCCCTACCCGATGTGAGACAGATGGTGACAGGTATGCCTGAGTTCAAAGTAGAGCATGAAGGTGTATGTCCGGGATGTGCCAAAGGAAAACTTACAAGGGGACCATTCCCCTCAAGTAGTACAAGACCACAAATATATTTCAATTGATCCACTCCGACATATCTGGTATGATGCTCATAATCTCTTTGGGAGGATACTTATATTATCTCACCTTCACAAATGATTATTCTCGCAAGACTTGGATCTACTTCTTGAAGAAGAAGGATAAAGTGTTCACCTAGTTCCGACGCTTGAAAGCCTTGATTGAAAACCAATTCGAGAAGAAAATCAAGATATTGAGGACTGATAATGGGACCGAGTACGAATCCAATGAATTCCAAGATTATTGCAGAGAAGCTGGCATTAAGAGGGAGACTACAACGCCATACACTCCCGAGCAAAATTGTGTGGCTGAAAGGAAGAATCGCTCTATTGTAGAAGTTCTTCGTGCCATTCGTCATGATCAAGGCCTTCCGAAGTTTCTATGGGCTGAAGCTGCAAATACCGCCGTATATGTTCAAAACTGATGCCTTCATCAAGCATTGGACTTCAAGACTCCCGAAGAAATTTTCACTGGTAAGAAACCCGATGTCTCTCATTTTAGAATTTTTGGAAGCCCCTTATATTTTCATGTGCCGAAAGAGAAAAGAAGCAAGTTGGGTGCACCTGGGAAGAAAGGAATCTTTGTGGGCTATAGTGAAAATTCCAAGGGATATAGAATTTATGTGGCTGGTCAAAAGGAAGTTGAGATAAGTCATGATGTCACCTTCGACGAAGATATGGCCCTCATGAAGATCAACAACCTTCCTATCCTAAGGAAGGACAAAGAAGCTGACACTGGAAATTAGCATGAAAAAGAGGACGAAACGATGCCTGATGTTGATGAACCTATGGATCCTATTAATCCTCCTCCTCATGAGTCCTCCTCCTCCAAAAGGAGACCCTCATGGCTTAGGGAGACTCTCGAAGATGTTGAGAGACACATTGCACCAAGGGGGACTTTTCGTGAAAGCAAGAAGCCAAATAGGTATCAAGGATATTTGACCGCCATGAGCACTATCATTCAAATTGAGCCTTCATCATTCGAAGAAGCCATGAAGCAACAAGTATGGAAGGATGCTATGAATGAAGAATATGAGTCAATTATGAAGAATGATGTCTGGGATTTGGTTCCTAGAACTCAGGACAAATCGGTTGTCACCTCCAAGTGGCTCTACAAAATCAAGCATGGAGCTGATGGAAGTGCAGAAAAATTCAAGGCTCGCTTTGTTGCTCGAGGCTTTTCTCAAAAGGAAGGTGTAAATTACGATGAGATATTTGCACCTATTGCCTGATACACCACCATCCGCTTGATCATAGCCCTTGCTGCCTCGCAAGGATGGAACCTACATCAGATGGATGTCAAAACTTCTTTCTTGCATGGTTTGATCAAATAGGAAGTCTATGTGGAACAACCCATGGCGTTTGAGGTTCATGACTGGGAATCTCATGTATGCAGGTTGAAGAAAGATGTTTATGGATTGAAGCAAGCACCCCAAGCTTGGTATGAGAGGATCAATAGCTATCTGATGAAGCTAGGATTCACTAGAAGTGAAGCTGATCCGAACCTTTACTTTAAGGTTGAAGATGATAAACCTCTCATTTTGGTACTTTATGTGGACGATCTCTTTCTGACAGGTGCAAACCCTCTAATTCACATATGTAAGAGGGAGTTGGTTTCTGAATTTGAAATGAAAGAACTATGACCGATGCACTACTTTCTAGGGTTGGAGGTTTGGAAAAAGGCAAGTGAAATTTTCCTATCTCAAGGAAAATATGTTGTGAAGATATTGGAAAGATTTGGGATGGTGGACTAGAAGCCTGTGACTACCTCGATGGAACTTAACTTTAAGAAGTTATGTGGTAGTGCTGTTGGACCTGAATTGGGAAATGCTTCTGAGTATCGTCAACTCATAGGAGCACTGATGTTCTTGGTGAACTCTCGTCCGGACATATGTTTTGCAGTTAACACATTGAGCCAATACATGGTTGAGCCTCATCATATACATTGGATTGCTGCCAAGAATCTTCTGAGATATCTTCGGGGCACAATCACTCATGGACTCAGCGAAGCCTAATAGGCCTGTGGCTAGGGCAGTTGTTAGCACTTAGAAAGTTTTCTCTTGGCTGTAGGATAAATTTCCCAAGGTAACCTTTTCACTCAACTTGTAGATTCAAGGCTAGCCTCGTTAATCCAGAGAGGGCTCTCTCTGAGCTTTACACTATGGCTACATCTTTAGATAGGTTGTGTTGATGTAGGGTTTGGTTGGGCCTGAAATCAATAGCTCATTGGGTGTTGGAGTCAAATAGCTAGGTTTAGATAGGTTTACCATGATAACTGGCTGTCTAATTAGGATTGATAAAGGTAAGGTGGATAGCAGATCTGAGACCTTTGCCATTTGTTGCAGATAGATGAAGAAAAAAGAACAATCCACCACTATAGGACATGCACAATGAATCCTAAGGTGGCTTTAGAAGATCAAAATGGGAACCTTTGAAAAGCTTAACTCAGAGCATCAAAACAGAGATGAATTTTGAATTAATTTATCTTTTCCAAACATTCAGAAGGAATGCATTCATGAGATTATTAAAGGAGAAATTGAAAAAACACAGAGATACATACTAAAACTAACTATCTCACGGATCTTTATATCACTGGTTAAAATCTATTGATCTTGGCAAATGAAATAAAAACATTCATACACACACAGACAGTGACTATGTTTTTTAGAAAATCCCACCCTTTCTTCATATTCTTGATGAAATATATCGAAAATATGATAGAGTTCAGCTCCTTGAAGTATGGTAGCAATAATTACAAAATATTTATATAATATTTGAGAGTTTAATTGACAAAAATCACAAAACCCCTATCCTTTGAGCTATTCAGATCACTAATCTGGTACATAATACCTAGTCAAAACATAGTACAAGGCTGCTATATGTTCCTGTTGCTAATATCCTGGAAGAATAATGAGCTATCTGTTGCAAGATAGGATATGGAACGGTCTGCTGCTTTACAGGCTTGATTTGTGAAGCTAAACTCATATTCCCTCCTTGTAGCCAACTAATGCATGAACCTAGAAATGATGCCAAAACTGTGTAACTGTCTTCCTTTTTTGTTGCTTGCTTTCCTCATGTTGACTTGTACTCCGTATGCCACAAAATATCTGATATCTTAGTACAATATAGTAAAAATAAATTACTGCTTGATGATTAACCATTGGTAAACCAAAATGTTAAATATCTATTAGGGTTTAGTGCATCAAAATTAGGGTTTACATAAGAAAAATTAGGGTTTATACTATACTCTGCCCTTGGAGTCAATTGATCACTTCCCTATGTCCCTGCAACTTGTGCAAGGATGTCCAACTTATCTTGACTCCTTGTCACCCTTTTGGTTAGCTTTTGTGGGATTTTATCAGTTTTTAGGGTTTTACCTTTGTTCTTCTTAGTATACTCTGTTTTTCTTTGTCTTTTTCTACTCTTTGTAGTCTACTCTGTTTTTTCTTCTTCATCAAGGATGATGATTGTTTCTTTGTACTTAGGATTCATTCTAGCCTTGAAATTCAACCTTAGTTTGTTAGTAGGCCGAGTGTGAGGTCTTTTTCCCTGAACCCTAACCTCTGTCTCGGCTTCCTCATCCTCTGTTTCAACTTTTTGTTAACACTTTTCGCTGTTTGAGATTTCTTGTTTTGTTTCTTCCTCTATCATAATTCTCTGTTGGTGTTTTTGGCTTCTTGTGCTTTCTTCATAAACCTGAACCTCTAGCATCTTCAGAGGGGCCTCCTCATGTTTTTCAGCTTGGGGTTGGCTAGATTCTATTTTGGTTTCCTGGGCTACAACTTCAGAAGGAACTCTGTTTTGTCCTCTTCTTGATCTTATAGGTACATGTGGGTTTGGGTTCCTTTGCCTCATTTTCCTTAATTGTCGCACTTACTTATTCAAGTCATGGGTATATAAAATCTTAATGAGACTGTGACGACAAATACCATGAGCTTGTAATTCAAGTCTCTTCCTTGCCTTAGTGCACATTTTCAACAAATTTTGATGTAGGAAGTATGGAAAATTCATTTTCCTAAGACCTGCTAAGTGATAAAGAAACCTCATGTGATATAGGTAAGCTTTGGAATACCTACCTTCACAAGTGAAGAAAAGTTGGACAATTTTAAGTTTAGCAGCCCATTGAGGTTTCAATTTGCTTTGGAGGACCCCTGCATCCTAGTATTCATTTTGGCAGTCTTCTTTCTGAAAAAAATTAAATCCACATTCAACAACCTCTGCTTCTTGAACCACCTTTCACCTTCTGCTGGCAAACCCATTGCTTCAACACACGACTCTTTTGTGACAAGGAAATGTAATGTGCAGATTCTAGCTGTATTTCCATCGAAAGAGAAGACAAAATCATGGCACCAGCTGAGGCTGTACCCATTAAAACGTTGAACGACCAGTTCCCAACCTGCACTTTTGAAAAGATCAAGCATTCTAAGGTACACTTCGAAGTATATGCCATCAAGTTCGAACCTCTTCACATGGCCAAACCGACTCATTTTTCCAAGCTCCAAGACCTGCAACACCTTCACTGACCTTGAAAAACCCTAACAAAGGACTGCAAGACAACTAGCACCCTTTTTGCATTAGAAAACAACAAAACTGGGTTTGTTGGAAAAACTTTTTTAAGCAAAACAGGGTAAACTAGGGTTTGATTTAAAACAACTCAAATGGGCTCAAAAATGCTGCCGAATGTAACATCATGCAAGAGGAGGACCATTATTTCAAAAACCACCACTTGAGCACTCAAAAAGGACGACTTATTGGGTTGAAAATCAAGTTTTGAATTTTTCGAAAAGCGCTACGAAAACATTTCGTAGCGGCATCCGACTTTTTTCTATAGGTCAAATCACTTAGCGAAATTTTGCATAGACTTAGGGTTAGGTAAAAGTGTTTTAATGACACATTTCCCTAGGCTTAACAAACCTTATAATGAATACAACATGCCCCTTTACATGATTTATGACTTGCAAAAAGATAGACTGACATCATTGACTTGAAATGAAGGTGTAAACTTGATGCTAATAGTAGCAAAGGCCTAATAGGCAATGCTAGGGCATAAGAGATCCCAGAGGCCCGCAACACCTACGACAAGCCTCCTACAGGCTGTCGCAAGGAGAAAAAGGGTTTATGAGGAGGGGAGAAGGGCTTCAGGCTTCAAGGCCTGCAACAGAGGGAGAAAGAGTTAGCGACAAGAGGAGGAGGCTCACAGAGAGGAGAAAAGGGACAGAGGAGGGATAAGGCCCTAGAGAGCTTGTGACCAAGACTAGAAGGCATTCCTAAAAGCTGACGACTACGATAATGAGGGCCATGGCTAGGGTTTCAAGGCCTGAATATGCCAGCGACTCACCAAGACAAGGAGAAAAGGCCAAGACTATGACAAGGAGGGCTAACAGTAGACCTAAAAGGGCTAAAAAATAATTCGAACCCCTGCAAAAAATTGAAAATTTCTTCAAATCTTCAAAAATGCTACAAAATGCCACGAAAAACTTCCTTGAGGGTTAGTGACTTCTTCTTTGGCTTGAGTGTTGAGCTTGGAGGGAAGCTAGAGGGTGGATCTTTCCTTCCTATGCCTAGATCCACCTCAAAACCCTAATGCTTTCCTTTAATGAGGCTAGAAACCCTCTCAAAATCTATATGGCTTGAAAACTCACCTGCACCAATGAAATAATTTTTTTCCCAAAACCCCAATATATACAAAATTTAAAATAAACCCCAAAACTCTAGTTATTGCAAAACAAGGGTTAGAAATATTTTACAAAAAAATATTCTACAAAATATTTACACAATATTTATAAATATGCAATGCTTGTAAATGAAATATTTTTTGGAAAATAAATTCTAAATAATGGCGACGGGTCAATGTATTTTTCGAAAGTTAGAATATTGGCCACACCCTTTAGCGAAGTAGGAACACTATATAAAAATTCCTAGAGACCAAACAAAGGAGGTTCTTCCCCAAAGTTTGTGAACTTGGAGCCCAAGGGCTAGTGTACCTGCAAATCTCTATATATTTTCTCAAGCAGACTTGTTAGATCATATGGTGAATCGTATCACCTAATATAAAACCACATTTTACTAATAGAATTTTCTTATCACCGACAAATGAAATAACAAGCTCATAAATAATTTTAGCACAATATAGGTGTTACCCACCATTTTGTTAGTGATATCCCTAGGAGAATTCTTTTTCTCTAAGATGGTCCTTAGCCAGTAGCCAACAGCCCCTTGCAGCCACCAACTAGCTCGTTTTCCATTTCTTCGCCACCTGAGCCAGCCATGTGGTCCCTCACCCATCTGCCATGATTGTATGTTTGAAGATGGGCCTCCCGAACCTAAAGTATGCCTTGTCATTTGGTAATTGAGTATTGTAGTTTGCTTATCATGGACGCTTCTGGGCATGGATTAATGTGGGGATTCGACGGAAAGAGTGGGCTAGGTCCGTGATCTTGTCCCCTAGACCCCTTTTGGATGTTAGCCTTGGATTCTAGTTTCGTGGGATCTCTTTTACTAACCGTTTGGCTTTAGGGATGGTATTTCACGGGAAACCCTTATTTTGGTTGCCTTGTCTTGATCCCTTATCTGCATATATTACTCCCTTTCCACTCATTATTACCCCATTCATCATTTCTCCCACCTAGGTCCACATTCCTCCACTAGGTCCTCATAGAGTTAGCTTTTCCTTTCCCCTTGACCACACCTTAGGTTAGGCCTGGAATGATGCCCCAGCGGTTGATGTAGCGAAAAAGAAAGATAAATGCATAAGTGGCCACATTCAGCAGGAAAATGTACCACAAAATGCAAACAAAAACATTTAGCACGTGGGCAAAAGCCAATATTGAGCTCTTCCCCATCATCATGGCCATCACCTCAGTTCCTACAGATTCTATGAGCCTCCATCATATAGGAACCCATGATTGTCCTAACCCTTGGTGGGCAATGAACTGCCCTACCTTAAAATTGGATATTCACTGCTATATTTCACACATCATGCTCTTACCCCTTGAGCCCTGAGCAGTTAATCAAATAAAAATCACAAAAGGGAAAAAGACATATAAAGAAGTGTGCAAAAATCAAAGCAGGGACACCTCATGTACCACTATTGCTCCCTCTTTTACATTATAGACCCCAGTGGGCTTCCCTTTTTTCAGCTACCCTTATACCCTAGCATGTGGCCCAGGGCTGCCCTTTCGAATCCCCTACTTCATCCACCTCTCTATCACATATTGCCACCTTTTAAAGGATGTACTTTGAACATATTATCCCCTTTAAAAGTAGAAACCACCTAATAGGATACTTGGTTAACCCCATTTGGAGCTTGGAGATATTAGCACATGCCAAAGCTCTTTATGGAAGGGCAGGCCATTATGAAGTCTCCACTTGTGGTCCATGGTTGGGGAGCTATTTTACTCGATTTCTCTAATGACTTGTTGTATTGGAAGTCTAGGGGAAGCATTGGATTTTGTGCAGGATTGCAGATGGTCTCCATTTTGGGTTTGATCTCTCTATATGGGTTCCTAACCCTCCAGAGGGCTACAATGGCACATGTAGGGTGTGCGTTCAGAGCCATGGGCCTCCATAGTAGTAATGAACACTCCATGGATCCTTGAGGATGTTCTAACAATGCTCGAGATTCACCTATTGGACAAGGAAGATGCACCTGGCACACCATGCCCAATCGGCCCCATAGTTGCACCATACACTTGGCAGGTGACCCAGGACTTGTACACTGATGTGGCATCATTTATTCCATCATCTGAGCCCTTACAAATGGTCTACAAGCATTTTCAATTTAGTTGGAGACCCATGATGTTATTGGTGTGCCCCCATCCCCACTAGGAGCCCCATAGGTTTATTGTTTGGAGAACAAGGGACTGCCCCCTTTCTCCATCACTTTTGAGGGTCCTATTTATCATTATGATACTTATGGATCTCATTAGGCTTCTTGGAGGGCCCTATGATATGCGTAGATTATTATTTGACCTCTTGAGAGGCTTATTGTTTTATTTGTGAGCTATGTTGCATGAAACGTGGTATAGAGGTCCGTTTCCATATGGAAACGGGTACGAAACGCGGAAATGGGTTTGGTACGGCCGTGAAATGCGTTTTTGGCCGTACTGCCACGTTTCCCGAAACGGAAACGTAGCCAGTACGGCCGGAAACGCGTTTCAGGGCCATACAACCCACGTTTCCTCATTAACTTGTGTTTTTTACATTTTTTTTTTAATTTACTTTTAGGGCATGTTAGTGACTTCTTGTTGCTTCTAGATGCGTGTCTAATGTTATAAAAGTGAATTTTTGCCCTAGTGTTGATATGCAGTTCATGGTAATGTTAAATTCTTAAAGTAAAAGTGATATTCTCCTTTATTTTTCATTTTCATCCTTTTACTTAAATTTAACATTACCATGAAATGACTCAGGATGTTTGAGAGTGGTTTCACCCTCATTGGATTTCATATGGAGAAAGTAGAATTTTAGATCTCACTCAAAATCCAACAGATTTATTTGTTTTTCAGGATTTCAGGATTGGAGGGATTGCAATGTTTCCATTGGATTTTATCATGTACTAGGGTATGGAACTTGTATTTCATCAAGAGAACCAAGCCCTCTATGCAGGGGAAACTCCCAATAATGAAGATCATGTAGGGTACTAGGGTATGAAATGTGTATTTAATCAAGAGCACTAAGGTCGTTCAACTATGTAGGAGACTCCCAATACAACAATGGTCCTTCTAAAGAATGGGATGTAGATGCAAAAAATTCTAATTTGGATCTCTCTCTTGCAGACTTATAGTCTTTATTGTACTTGTAGCCTCATATATTAATATAAATAAAGGTTGATTTTGAGATTTGGATATATAATAAAGGTTGCTTTTGGATATTCCGATATTTTTATTTTCATTATGTGATCATTCATGAGTAAATGTGATGTAAATTTAATCTTATGTTTTAAGTGTAATAAATTATAATTGTATCAATTATTGCTTTATGATTGCAACATATATATATTAAATATTTTCAATATATATATATATATATTCGCGTTTCCCCGTTTCCAAAATTTGGGGAGGTCGCATTTCGTATCGCTTCCCGTTTCGGAAACTCGTATCCGTTTCCCTGTTTTGTGCAACTTAGTTTGTGAGTTAGTTTGGTGGGCTTGTCACTTAATGTTAGTTAATTTGCACATTATTTTATTCTAGGGTCTAATGTAGGCCCAATTAGGTAATTCGAACTCCCAATGAGTGCATAAATAGGAGTTAGATGAATTCACTTTGTATCATCACTTGACTTGGATCATTCTCTCTCTTGAGAACTTAGCATTTTTCCTTGGAGGATATTTTTGGATCATGGATGAATTTTGATGTGTGGATTGGGTCTTCTTATCTTAGAGCTTCTTATATTGCGAATGTGTTGATGGTTGGATATATTCTCTTATATGTAAGTACAATTTTAATGCTATTTTCTTTTACTTTGTTGCATACATTGATCATGAGATTTTCGCTATGTTTGGGTTAGTTGTTGCATGCATTTACAACATCAATGTGGATTTATGTCTCTATATATCTTATCTCTATGTATGAGCCATGTTTGATAAAAGAATTGTCCTAGAGGTCGAAGTTACCTTGACAAGCCTTCTCCATTTGCAACGAAGTATAAATGCTTTCAAGGTCACTTTTCTTCTCTTGCCCTTAACATTGGACGAAGTTGATTTTGAGAGCCCCCTTGAACAAGAAACGAGATCCATCTTCATAGTTCTCCTTGACTTGATAACCCCAAGAGGAATTAGGCACTGATCCATCAAAAGGTGGTCACTTTAAACCCATTTCTTCACCTTTTTCTCCTTTTTTCTAGGTCTAGCCAAGTTGGGTCACCTAGGGCATCATTTTATCGTCAAAATAACCCTCCAAAAGGTTCGATCTCCTAGCCTCTCTTGCGCTGGTGTATCCTCAAGGCCTCCTCCAATTTTGAAGCCATTCCGACGGTGGAGTTGTGAGAAAACCCAAGCCCTAGCTCTAAGATCAAACTTTTCCCTAGTATCCCCAAGGCTGGTGCCTCAAAGGATCAGGTCAACACCTTTAAGTGAAAATTCTTTCTTTGATCCTTTCCCCCTCCTTGTCTAGGTTATGAACATCATTGGTTGCTAAATCCTTGCCTCTTGACCTAGGCTGGGCCCACTTGGTCTTATGTGGTCCCATTTCTTTGAAAAGACAGTTCTTCAAGAACCACCTGGGATACCAATTTCAATAATGATTTTAGGGATTGGGAAACTCTTTCATAAGCCATATCCCATAAACCTAGCACTTAAATCGCCACACCCTTCTCCTAGAAGATTTTGTACCTAGCTTAGGAAGCAAGCAAGCTTCATTCTTGAACCTCTTCTGGAAAGGGATTATTTGGGGCACTTTATATCCACTTGCTGATTTATCCTTCATTTGTGACTCCATATATACTGCGTCTCCTCCCATCAGTGAAAGTCCATAAATAGGAGGGAGCCTTAGCTGAGGTGACAGTGGGCTAAGTCTCCATTTGTTGCCCTTGGTCTAGCATTTGCCCCTTTAGATCCTCTGCTAGTTTGAGTGGTAACATTTTGGCGCCATTGTCGAGGACACGAAATGTGTGCTTTGTTCCCCATATGACATTATTGATATATCATTTGGCGACTCCATTGGAGAAACGTAGTCCTAGTTCCTCATTGAACTTCAAAGTCAAATGCTTGTAGGGTGAAGTAGGCATTTGTGAAGGCATTTTAATTCACCCTGGCGACTCCATTTTGGCATTATATGCAAGATCATGAAAAATGGTTAAAGAAAGTGTCCACGACATTAGCCTCGAAGAAGAACAAGACCTATGGGAAATATTGGATTCATGGTCTGAGCTTTGTGATCATCTGATAGAGCATGAAAACAAGGACTTCATACTCAATTTTTATAACAGGAACATGGCAAACTTGATTGCATAAGGTAGGAGTATGAAGAAGGGCCCATAGATTATTTCGTCTTGGAACTTGCCTATTATACTGGTGCATTTAATTCCTTGTCTCACAAGATCAAAGAAAGATATGGCTCATTACCAGATGAGAATTTGGATGACTGGGATGACCAAAAAATGAGGATGATGAGCAAATATCAGTTATGAAATTGGGGGCCAATAGCAATGAAGTGAAAGACATATCCTTTGAGGATGACGAAGAGTTGGATCTTGAAAGCCTCCAAATCACGCAAGAAAGAATGGATGAATATAGTAGGTCATGCAGGGTGTTAGTAAGGGAATGTAATTCTAATGAAGTATTCAACTGTTTATATGATGAAGAGGTGAAGCTTCATAAGACGAAATGTGAATATAAAGAGAACCCCACTAATGCCCTCCTCTTAGAAGCATATTACCAAAATCATGTAACAAATACCTTAGCCGTTATTCTTCAAGAGAAGAGAGATCCCACTTGTCAAACAACCAAGATGAAGATGAACTTGAGGATCTCGCCAATGAGCAGGAAGATGATTCCTCGTTGGGGCCACAAGATGGCCAGGATGATTTTGAGAGAACATGTGTTGAGGAGAATGAGGCCATGGAAAGTAAGGCCAAGATTGACTTTACCTCTCTCTAGGTTATTACGCATGATGACTCTCCTTTTGAGAACCTTGAGGAAGGTGATCCCATTAGCTTCTTGGAGGATGACATTGGAGATTATTTTTGCATTGAAAAGGAGAAATGGGAGATTGTTGGGCCTCAATTCGATTATGCTCCCATTTATGATACTTACAAAGAAGATGAGGTTGAGATTGGTTTTCCCTTTATCCCGGACATTACTTGCGATGACATACCCATTGATACTCTTGGAAAGGAGAATTAATATTTTCCCTTGCATGAAGAAGGACAGTTGGAAATGATTGATTCTCCTTTTGATGAAAACCCAATCTTTAATGCTTATAATGAGGAAAGCAGTGAGGCTCCTACCTACCCAGCTCATGATTACATATGAAAATTGCTTGAGCCTTTAGATTATGGGGAAGGAAAAACTGTAGAATATGACACTTCACCCTCCCCTTTGTCTTTCCCTCTTTTTCATCATCTTGAGTCTTCCTCAAGTACGTCCCTCGTCCTTTTTAGTATGACATTAAGTGACCATGGCCTTTTACCCCTTTTTGGATATGGTGTCAATGAAGAACCCTTCATTGAATATACCTTGTCCACTTTGACTCACCCGCGGGGTTTTGATCACTCATGACCTCCCCTCTCCGATGTGACCATCACATTGAGAAACCCATTTGTTGCACTCCTTCTTTCTCTCACCCTTCGCTCCCCTCTCATCACAACCATGTGACATATTCAAAGCATGATATTACAAACCGTGTTTGTGATCAGGGGTTCTTGAGAGTGATACTTCATTCCACCATTGTGTACTTAGAGGGAAAGTCCGAGATCTCTAAATTGACCTATTTTCTTTCTCCTAGGACTTCCCTTTACCTCGGATGGAGATCATGTTATCCTGCATCCCACCTGCTTCATCCGCCATGTGACTATGTCCACATTCGATTTGGGAGTTGTTACATGAGTAATCATATTAGCAGGCATATGTATATTGATGTGATGATATGTTGGTTGCACTGGCTTTACGATTACACTTAGTATTAGCCTTACTATATGCATGCTAGGATAGGATGCATTGCATGCTCATTTTCTCATTAGAACTAACGTGATATGATATTTCTCATGGTAGATTAGATGCATTTAAATTAAAATTTTCATATTTTATTTTTTCTGTTGATTTTATGGCCTAACATTAAGCATGTGCGGATTATGAGACGTCGTGAAAGCATGTTTCCCTGTGTTCTTCATCTCTTATATGTGCAGATAATAGGTCTACGGTAAACAAGAGATTGTTGGAGTTCTCTTGACCTCCTGTGCGAGTAGCTTTGTCCACTTCTCTGAGAGATCACGTCCCAATTGGAGTTGGATGTTACCTACCATTTTGTGGGTGATATCCCTAGGAGAATTTCTTTTTCTCCAAGATGGTCCTCAGCTGGAAGCAAACAACCCCTTGCAATCACCAACTAGCTCATTGTGCCATTTATCCGCCACCTGAGCCAGCCATGTGGTCCCTCATCCATCTTCCTGTTGATTTTTGTAGCATCGGATGTGTTCTAGCCACAGAATTTGGCAAAGAGGCTAGAATACATGCATTCTCCAAAACACAGAAATTGTTTCTCGAAATTCCACCTAGAGATGACTTAATTAAAATATATATATATTTTTTAATGGTGCCTAAGTCTAAACTTAGGAAAACTGATTAATTAAAGGGTATTAATTAATTCATTGTGAAATCTTCTAGAAGAAGACATGGATCAGGTTCTAGTTAATCTTAACCATTGATTATGCTTTAATCTTGACCGTTGAAGCCTCAACGAGAGATTATAAGAAGAAATTCAATGGGGGTTGGAGAACACACCTGGAGCCACCAGGAATTCAATATTGCTGGGAAATCAAACTCCAGAGTAGCAACTGTCTGTTGCTGGAGATGATTTAGTGGTTTCAAAGTAATGAGAGAGGGGCAGGGATAGTAAGGCCGAAAGGAAGTTTTTCCAGTCTGGTGAGTGCATAGTGGAGAGACAGTGTACACCACAGAGAGGCTGACGCAATGCAAAGAGGCAGTGCAGAGCTTCAGAGGGAGATCATATTTCGTTGAGAAGAAGTCGAGATTCAGTGGTAGGAGCCAGAGTGGGAGCCCGGAGGCCAGAAGATCAAGTTTCCAGAGTAGCAGCTGATCATCAGAGTGAGAGAGATGTTGGTCCAAGCAAGGTTGATGCAGATTTGCGTAGTGCGACGCATAGGTAGCAAGGAGCAGCTCATCTTGAGCTAAAGTCAGTGTCGGATACCTGTGGAAGTGAGATTTTTCTCACTAGACTTCTGTTAGTCATTTTCTCTGTATGGAAAGCTAGATTTGAGCTTCCATAGATTTGTACTCAGATTTACTATTGCATAATAATAAAACCCTCAGTTGCTGCACCGATTTTCCTAAGTTGGGTTTTTTCGGGGATATTGGTCCAAAAATAACTATGTTTTATTTTGTGTGTGCATCTATTATTCTAGTGTTTTTAATTCTTCTGCAGTATTGTATTTTTGAAGGCTACAATGTATATGTTTTGATATTTGCCGTAGGAAACTGCAAGTAATTTGTTTGATTAATTTAACAAATAGAAGAAACATTATTAGTTGCTGCAGAAGGATTCGAGGTCACCGAATTTTCACATGGTATTAGAGCACAAATAGAGGTTGGAGAGCTTAGTAGCAGAAGAGGAGAAGGAGGTTCGATTTTATGCATAGGCAGCAATTTGAAAGCCTCAAAGAGATAGCGTTGTCCTTGGGCCAGGAGGGTCGAGTTTTGAGGAAATGTTTATTTCTCTAATTGAGTCGACAGAGAAATTATATTTTCTAGATCAAAGCTTACCAGAGGCAGAAGGGGGCAATGGTATTTTCCTTGTAGAGCAAATATTCAGCCAGGACACAGTGTTTGTAGCAGTTTGCTAGTGCAAATAGCGTCAGGAGGAAGGAAGAGCACACATTGAGGGAATTCTTTCCTCAGGGGAATTCTAGCATAAAAGTTGGAATTTTTGTAGCAGAGCAACAATTGTTGTGTGTAGAATTTCTCACTCCATAAGGGAGTGCGAATATCTGAGTAGCAACTGAGCAAAGGAGAAGAGGAAGAATTCGACATTTTTTTAGAGATGGCATCAACAGGGTTGAGAGATCAAGAACGGTTGGAGGGAGCCTCCAACTATGTGATTTGGAAGGCTAGAATTTCCTACCTTCTAGATGAACATGATCTGAAGACTTATATCGATAGTGTGGTAGTTGTATCTGCAGATGCAAATCCGCCTAAGAAGTACAAGAAGGAGATGGCGAAAGCAAAGAGCCTGATTTTCGATGGGGTTCGAGATCACATGGTGTCTCACATAGCTGGTAAAGAAATTGCCCGACAGATGTGGGAGGCACTTGCTACGTTGTATGAAGGATTTTCTGAGCAACGAAAGATGTATCTTGAGAAGAAGCTGAGATGCATGAGGATGCAAAAAGGGGAGCGCATAGACCCCTTCCTTACTAGGCTTCAGGATGTCCGGGACCAACTATCTTCAGTAGGGTCAGCATCGCAGCATGTAGAATTGGTGTGGTTAGCTCTGAACAAAATTTCCAATGAATGGCAAGTTTTCGTCCAGAGTATCCTGGGCAGATAAAAACTGCTAGATTGAGATCGTATGTGGGTTGATCTATAATAGGAGGAGATAAGACGAGATTTGGTGAAGAATACCATCAATGGTAGTAACAACAGTAGTGGGACGAAGCAAGTAAAGGAAGAGGAAGGTGTGGCCCTCGCATTGAAGGGGCAGCAGGGGCAGTGCATGAGGAAGGACATTTCCAAGGTGAAATGCTTTAGATGTGGTGAGCTTGGCCACTACAACATCTAATGTCCTCTTAGGAACAAGGACGAGGAGGAGAAGCAAGATCAGCACGCTACATCCGCAGAGAACAATAGGCTGTTCTCCATATTGGAGGAAGAGTTTGCCATGATCATCGAGATACCTCCAGGAGTGAGGTGGGGTTATCTGGTTTTGTAGCCCTAGAGAGCTACAGGATGGGCAAGATTCTTGAGGAGGTCCACATCATGAATCAATATCTTGCTACGGGAGCTCAAGACAAGAAGTAGTAGGATGGATCAATGGCAGTGGGTGTAGTTAGGTGCTAGAGTGACAGATGCAGTAGCTAGTAGCAGGTCAGATACTAGGCAGCACAGTGCAGAGTTGGCAGCAGTGCAGATGGTATAGAGCAGAGTCAGCAGCAGTGAAGAGGCTTCAGTGACACTGCAGATGTGAAAATTTGGATGCCCAAATTTCTACTGCAGCAACTAATTAAGTTTCTCCTACTTGTTAATTTCTAAATCAAGTTACTTATTATTTCCTACGGTAAGTAGTGAAACTAATACACTATAGTCTACACCATTTAAATTATAAGCGAAAATAAGAAACTAAACAGGAAAGAGATACAACACATCTACATAGTTATTTTTGGACAAATGTCCTCGGAAAAACCCAATGCAGGAAAATTGGTGCAACAACTCTGAGGGTTTTATTATTAAGCAGTAGTGATTTCTGAGTACAATTCGTTGGATGCCCAACTAGCTATCCTATATAGAGGGAAACTGGACAAAACAAGTAGTGAGATGCTCTCACCCAGTCACTGGAAAAATATGACTCTAATATCGTTGGAAAGAGGCTTTGAGTCTCTTTTGCGTCAACTTCTGTGCAAGACTGCGTCAACCCTACGCAGTCTCTGCGTCACTTCTGCTGGGGACTATGTTGCTCCTCCTTTGGATCCTCTACTGCTCAGAAACTTTGATTTCTAGTCTCCTGGTCTCACACCCAGGGTCTCAGCTTTTGAAACTCAATTTCCTCAGCAGGAAATTTGATCTCCCTCTAGGCTCTGCGCTGCCACTACGTTAGCATTGCATGGGCCAGCATTAGCCTCTCTCTGGATGTCTTTTTGTCCTCTCTGCCTTGTACTCTCTACCTAGGAAAAGACTCCACACTAGATACTATCCTTGCCCCTTTTTGCAAAAGATCACTATTGAAAATCTCTACGGCAACTGCTCTGCTTCGGAAAATTGAACTTTTGATCTCCCCTCTGTGTTTCCTCCAAATGCCCCTCAAACCTCTTCTTATATCTTTCTGTTGGACAACCAATGACCCATATTAACTTCTAATCAATGGATTTATATCATTTTGGCTTGATCCTTGTCTTCTTCTAAGAGTTACACCCATAATTTAGATGAATTCCCATTAATTATTTTAATTTCCTAAGTTTAGACTTAGGGTCCCATTAAAAATATTTAATTATTCTAATAAAACTGTCTCCGGGTGGAATTTCCTAAAACATTTCTGGGTATTGGAGAATGCATGTGTCTAAGCCTCCTTGCAAATTTTGAGACTTAGAGCACATCCGATGCTACCAGAAATCAACACTCCCTCTTAGTGAGGAATGTGCTCTAGCAACGCAACCTGCTAAAGCATCACTCTGTTCTGTAACATCTCCTTCTGCGCTGTTGATGTCTGACATCTTGTCCACCAACTACTGCGCAAATGCTACACCTGTACTGTTGTTGACCTTGCCACTATCAACACTTCATCCGTACTGCAACTCCTTGTCATTTCTGCATCCCTATTGTTGCTGGCACTGCCACTGCCAACTGCATCTGCACTGCAACCTTCTCCAACTTCTGCTGCTACTGCATCAACAATGGAAAAGCATCCCAAATTACTGGACTGGTGTTCAGTGTGATGTATCTCGTTGCTGGAGTTCTGACTGCTGCTAGTCTCTGCGCTGACCCTCTAAAGGCTGTGTGCTGCTGCTGACCTCTACTTTGTGCCATCTGCACTGCTGCCAACTCTGCTCTGCGCTGCTCAGTCTCTGGTGCTATTAGCCGCTGCAACTATTACTCTAACACTCCTCTGTACCAACTGACATTGTTCCATCTTGCTACTTCTGATCTGGGCTCCAGTAACAAGGAATTGATTCGAGAGGTGGGCTCCTCAAGGATCCTGCCCAACTGTAGCTCTTTCGAGCTATAGTTCTAAATCAACCAACCTCCCTCATGGGGCTGTCTCAACTATCATGGCAAACTCATACTCCTTGATCTTCGCAGTTGCAACTTTCGAATCATGCTTCTCATCTTTGCCCTTCTTTCTGAGAGGACACTATGTTGTGTAGTGACCAAGTTCACCACACCTAAAGCATTTGATCTTTGAAACATCTTTCTTCTTCTTTTGTTGCTCCTGTTGCCCCTTGGATGTGAGGGTTGCATTCTCGTCCTCCTCCTTGGGCTTCAACCCACTGTTGCTATGTTTGTCAAGTTTACACTTGACCAAGTCCCTCCTCAGCTCCTCTTGCTTAAGAGCTGCCCACATCTCATCTCGGTTTAGCAAAGTCGCCTTTCCCAGGATGCTTTGGACAAAGACTTGCCACTCCTTAGATACTGAATTTAGGGCTAGCCTTACCATCTCGGAACCTTGAAGTGTTGACCCCACAACCGCCAATTCATCTCGGGTCTCCTGAAGCTTTGCAAGGAACGGATCAATGCGTTCCCCCTTTTGCATCTACATAGATCTCATCTTCTGCTCCAAGTACATCTTCTGCTGCTCGGAAGATCCCTGATACAACATCAACAATGCATCTTTTTTCCAGTGATGTGACAAACTATATGATCCTTCACTCTGTCGAGGATCATTTTCTTGGTCTTCGCCATTTCGCCCTTGTGCTTCTTGAGTGGATCTGGATCCGCAGGCTCAACTACCACGTTATCGACATAGACCTTGAGAAAATGTTCATCTAGAAGGCATGACATCCTTGCCTTCCAGATCACATAGTTGGATACCCCATCCAACCTATCCTGATCTCTCAATCCACTCACTGCCATCTTTGCCAATCGAAAAGGTCGAGTAGCCTACTTTCTCCTCTGCGCAGCACAAGACTGGCCTACACACTCCCTACTGGAGCTTGTAGATCTGCCCCTCTCCGTTGCTGCTCAGTTAGTGAGAATTTAGACTCCTTGGTTGGAAGTCCTCTGAGGAAGAAATCCCTCACCTGTGTCTCTCTCTTCCCTCTAACGTCTTTTTTCCCAACAACTGCCTGGAAAAACTACGTCCCACTAGAAATCCCTTTTCGCTAAAGCTATTGTTGCGTTGCTCCCTCTGCCACTGACAGATTTCGACTTGGAAGTCTTACCTCTCTATCGACTCACTCAAAGTTTACCACGAAAATCTAGCCCTCCTTGCCTAAATTGCGCAAACCCTCTGGGTATTCGAATTGCTGCCTTTACAGGAATTTCGAATTCCCTTCTTCCTTCAGCCGTGGGTCTTCCGGATTTGTTTTCTTACTTCACTTGCTGCTCTGATACCATATGAAAATTTGGATGCCCAAATTTCTACTGCAACAACTGATAAAGTTTCTCCTACTTGTTAATTTCTGAGTCAAGTTACTTACTATTTCCTATAGTAAATAGCGAAACTAATACAATGCAGTCTACAACATTTAAATTATAATAGGAAACAAGAAACTGAACAGGAAAGAGATACAACACATCTACACAGTTATTTTTGGACAAATGTCCTCGGAAAAAACAAATGCAGGAAAACCGGTGCAATAGCTCTGAGGGTTTTATTATTAAGCAGTAGTAATTTTTTAGTACAATTCGTTGGATGCCCAACTAGCTATCCTATACAGAGAGAAATTAGACAAAACAAGTAGTGAGATGCTCTCACCTTGTCACTGGAAGAATCTGACTCTGATCTCACTAGAAAGAGGCTCTACGTCCCTTCTGTGTCAACTTCTGCACAGAACTGCGTCAACCTACATAGTCTCTGCGTCACCTCTGCTGGGGACTACGTTGCTCCTCCTTCAGATCCTTTGCTGCCCAGGAACTTCGATTTCCAGCTCTTGATCTCACACCCCAGCTCTTGGCTTTTGAAACTCGATCTTCTCAGCAGGGAATTCGATCTCCCTCTAGGCTCTGCGCTGCCACTGCGTCAGCACTGCGTGGGGCAGTATCAGCCTCTATCTGGACATCATTCTGTCCTCTCTAGCCCAGGAAAAGACTCCGCACCAGATACTATCCTTGCCCCTCTCTGCAAAAGATCACTATCAAAAATCTCTCTGGCAGTTGCTTTGCTTTAGAAAATCAAACTTTTGATCTCCCCTCCGTGTTTCCTCCAAATGCCCCTCAAGCCTCTTCTTATATCTTTTTGTTGGACAACCAATGACCTAGATTAACTTCTAATCAATGGCTTAGATAATCCCGGCTTGATTCTCGTCTTCTTCTAGAAGTTACACCCACAATTTAGATTAATGTCCACTAATTATTTTAATTTCCTAAGTTTAGATTTAGGATCCCATTAAAAATAATTAATTATTTTAATAAAACTGCCTTCGAGGGGAATTTCCCAAAACGATTTATGGGTATTGGAGAATGCATGTTTCTAAGGCTCCCTGCAAATTTTGAGACTTAGAGCACATCTGATGCTACTAGAAATCAACAGTAGAGTCTAGTAGCAATAAGGACTTGGGTGACAGATGCATCATATTGAACACAGTTGATTCAGTATTTTGGATGCTTTTCCATTGCAGTTGTCGCAGTTGCAATAGCAGCGGATGGAGAGGAAGTTGTAGCGCAGATGCAGTGTTGGTAGTAGTTCAACAGGGCCAACAGCAGCACGATGCAACATTTATCAAAGTTGCGTAGTAGTTGGTGGGCAGCAATAGCCGGACATTAGCATCGTAATAGGAGATGATGCAAAGATAGGGTGTTGATTTAGTGGGTTGCAGCGTTAGAACACATTCCTTGCTAAGAGGGATTGTTGATTTTTGTAGCATCGGATGTGTTCTAGCCACGAAATTTGGTGGAGAGGCTAGAATACATGTATTCTCCAAAACCCAGAAATTGTTTCTGGAAATTCCACCTAGAGATGACTTAATTAAAATAATTAGTATTTTTGTAATGGTGCCTAAGTCTAAACTTAGGAAAACTGTTAATTAAAGGGTATTAATTAAGTCATGGTGAAATCTTCTAGAAGAAGCATGGATCGAGTTCTAGTTAATCTTAGCCATCGATTATGTTTTAATCTTGGTTGTTGAAGCCTCAACGCGAGATTATGAGAAACTCAATGGGGGTTGGAGAACACACTTAGAGCCACCAGGAATTCAATGTTGCTGGGAAATCGAACTCCAGAGTAGCAACTGTGTTGCTGGAGTTGATTCAGTAGTGAGAGAGGGGGAGCGACAGTAAGGCCTGAAGGAAGTTTTTCCAGTCCGGTGAGTGCATAGCAGAGAGACAACGTACTACACTGAGAGGTTAATGCAGTGTAGAGAGGCAGCACAGAGCTTCAGAGGGAGATCTGTATTTTGTTGAGGAGAAGTCGAGATTTAGTGGGAGCTCGGAGGCTAGAAGATCGAGTTTCCAGAGCAGCAGCTGATCATTAGAGTGAGAGAGACATTGGTCCAAGTAAGGTTGATGCAGATCTGTGTAGTGTGACGCAGAGGCAACATAGAGGAAGCAATAAGCAACTCATCTTGAGCTAAGGTCAGTTTCGGATCACCGGTGGAAGTGAGATTTTTCTCACTAGACTTCTGTCAGTCATTTTCTCTCTATGGAAAGCTAGATTTGAGCTTCCATAGATTTGTACTCAGATTTACTACTGCATAATAATAAAACCCTCAACTGCTGCATTGGTTTTCCCAAGTTGGGTTTTTTCTAGGTACATTGGTCCAAAAATAAAGGTGTTTTATTGTGTGTGTGCATCTGTTCTTCCAGTGTTTTTAATTCTTCCACAGTATTGTATTTGTGAAGGTTGTAGTGCATATGTTTCGATATTTGTTGTAGGAAACTGCAAGTAATTTGCTTTAGTAATTTAACAAATAGAAGAAACATTGTCAGTGGCTGCAGTAGGATTCGGGGTCATCGAATTTTCACACTGCCATGATCGTATGTTTGAAGGTCGGCCTCCCGAACCTAAGGGTATGCCTTGTCATTTGGTAATTGAGTATTATAGTTTGCTTATCATGGACACTTTTGGGCATGGATTAATGTGGGGATTCAGCAGAAAGAGTGGGCTATGTCTGTGCTCTTGTCCACTAGACCCCTTTTGGATATTGACCTTGGCTTCTAGTCCCATGGGATCTCTTTTACTGACCATTTGGCTTTAGGGATGGTATTTCACTGGAAACCTTGATTTTGGTTGCGTGGTCCCGCTCCCTTATCTGCATATATTACCCCCTTTCCACTCATTATTACCCCATTCATCATTTCTACCACCTGGGTCCACATTCCTCCACTGGGTCTGCATAGGGTTAACTTTCCCCTTCCCCTTGTCCACACCTTGGGTTAGGCCTGGAATGATGCCACGAAGGTTGATGCAACTAAAAAGAAAGATAAAAGCATAATTGACCACATTCAACAGGAAAATGTACCACAAAATGCAAAAGTTGTCCAGTACAAAAACAATTAGCATGTGGGCAAAAGCCAATACATGAGCACTACCCCATCACCATGGTCATCACCCTGGTTCCTACAGATTCTATTAGCCTCCTTCATCATATAGGAACCCATGATTGTCCCAACCCCTGGTGGGCAATGAACCGCCTTACCTTAAAAGGGGTTATTCACTGCTATATCTCACACATCATGCTCTTACCCCTTAAGCCCCAAGCAGTAAATCAAAGAAAAATCACACAAAGGCAAAAGGCATATAGAGAAGTGTGGAAAAAACAAGGTCGAGGAACCTCATGTACCATGATTGCTCCCTCCTATACATTATAGACCCAAGTGTGGGCTTTCTTTTTATCAGCTACCCTTATACCCTAACATGAGGCCCAGGGCTGCCCCTTCTCATCCCTTACTTCATCCACCTTCCTATCACATACCACCACCTTTTAAAGGATGTACCTTGAACATATTATCCCCTTTAGAAATAGAAACCACCTAATAGGATACTTGGTTAACCCCAATTGGAGCTTGGAGACATTAGCACCTGCCAAAGCCCATTATGGAAGGGTAGGCCATTATGAAGTCCCCACCTGTGGTCCACAGGTGAGCTCAGATGTTTTATTTGTGTGCTAGTTTGGTGGGTTTGTCACCTAATGTTAGTTAATTCACACATTATTTTATTCTAGGGGCTAATGTAGGCCCAATTAGGTAATTCGAACTCCCAATGAGTGTATTAATAGGAGTTAGATGAATTCACTTTGTATCATCACTTGACTTGGATCATTCTCTCTCTTGAGAACTTCACATTTTTCCTTGGAGGATATTTTTGGATCATGGATGAATTTTGATGTGTGGATTGGGTCTTCTTATCTTGGAGCTTATTATATTGTGAATGTGTTGATGGTTGGATATATTCTCTTACATGTAAGTACAATTTTGATGCTATTTTCTTTTACTTTGATGCATATATCCATCATGAGATTTTCGTATTTTTGGGCTAGTTGTTGCATGCATTTACGACATCAATGTGGAATTATGTCTCTATATAGCTTATCTCTATGTATGAGTCATGTTTGATGAACGAATTGTCCTAGAGGTCAAAGTTACCTTGACAAGCGTTCTCCATTCGCAACGAAGTATAAATGCTTTTAAGGTCACTTTTCTTCTCTTGCCCTTAACATTGGACGAAGTTGACTTTGAGAGCCTCCTTGAACAAGAAACGAGATCCATCTTCATAGTTATCCTTGACTCCATATCCCCAAGAGGAATTAGGCACTGATCCATCAAAAGGTGGTCACTTTAAACCTATTTCTTCACCCTTTTCTCCTTTTTTTATGTCTAGCCAAGTTGAGTCACCTAGGGAATCATTTTCCCGACAAAATAACCCTCCAAAAAGTTTGATCTCTTAGCCGCTCTTGCGTTGGTGTATCCTCAAGGATTCCTCCAATTTTGAAGCCATTCCGACGGTGGAGTTGTGAGAAAAGCCAAGCCCTAGCTCCGAGATCAAACTTTGCCCTAGTATCCCCAAGGCTAGTGCCTCATAAGATCGAGTCAACACCTTTAAGTGAAATTCTTTCTTTGAACCTTTCCCCCTCATCGTCTAGGCTAAGAACATTATTGGTTGTTAAATCTTTGCCTCTTGACCTAGGCTGGGCCCACCTAGTCCCGTGTGGTCCCATTCTTTTGAAAAGACAATTCTTCAAGAACCACCTGGGATACGAATTTCAATAAGGATTTTAGGGATTGGGAAACTCTTTCATAAGCTATATCCCATAAACCTAGCCCTTAAATCCCCACACTGTTCTCCTAGAAGATTTTGTATCTTTCTTAGGAAGCAAGCAAGCTTCATTCTTGAACCTCTTCTGGAAAGGGATTATTTGGGTCGCTTTATATCCACTAGTTGATTTATCCTTCATTTGTGACTCCATATATACCGGGTCTCCTCTGATCGGGGAAAGTTTGTAAATAGTAGGGAGCCTTAGTTGAGGTGACAGTGGGCTAAGTCTCCATTTGTTGCCCTTGGTCTCGCATTTGCCCCTTTAGGGTTCCGCTTTAGGTTCGCTACTAGTTTGAGTAGTAACAATAGGAAAGCACATAACTAGCACGTACCACAGATCAATGGAACAATGACACCATGAACTGAACCCCGACGTCTTTTTATTATGATATTAAAATGTTGCTAGTAGAGCAATGGCTCAATACCAACGTTACAAGTTTACATCATCCACTGATAGCCCAAACCAAAATTTTCATCATGAGTTGAGATGCAAAATGACTTTTATTTATAGAGAAATCCCTCCAAGTAGAAAATAACCGCTAGTTGGGTTGATCACTGTCAAAATAATCTTGATCGTTGATAATTGCTTGATGATTTTTTAATCTCCATCGTCAAAAATATTTATTTTGAGGAAATTTCGAATTTCACTTAAAACCCAATTTTTATTAATCTAAAAACTAATATTTTGGATTAATTTCCTCAAAAATATGTCTTTTGACTTATCCACCAAGGTCCAAAGGCTCAATTTTTCTTAAAATATCCATTTTTGCCTTGGTGGGGGAGCTCTAAAATTTGACTCTTCTTTGACCCACGAATTTTCCACTTGGAGAAATTTTAATTTCTCTAAAATTATTTTTGACTCTAAATTAACTAAGTTTCTAGTTTAGGTTTTAGTTTTACTTTTGCCAAAAAAATTAATTAATAGACACAAGAGGGGATTAATATTTTTTCCATTCTCAAATACTTTATCCATGGTGTCTAAATATAAGGGACCATGCATTAAAATATTTTACATCAAATATTACAAATAATTCAACCCTCAAAGGGGGATTACACCTTTACAAATAGATCCTCATGACATTACACTATTTTGCGACATAATATGGGGCACATATAATACAAACATAGAGGCAAATACAAGAAGGCATACTCAATCGGTTCCCAAATAGAAAATAAGAAATTCATATGAAAGAAGGAGAACACACCCAAGACTGATAGTCGATAGATCTATTTGTAATAAAATAATTTAGCCAAATAACTTAAATGATTTCCAAATCACTTTTACAAAGACTTGATATAACACTAGGAGTCACCTAAGATCTTGTCAATGAATTCCACCAGCTTTGGGGTTTAAGTTGGAGGAAAAACTCTGCCGATTATTCGTGTTTAAAAACACAAATAATTCAGTGAGGTTAAAAAACCTCCTAGGATTAAATTCGTCGCCAAAATCAAAGGCTTACCTTGGTGTTGTTACAAAATTAAACGATCATACTAGCATCATTTACAACACAACTGGCATAATTTGGGTTTACAATGATATAACATGTAGTTGGCTGATGATTTCAATGTTTGAGAATTTTTGTAAACTGCTTTCTTGGACTTGTGACAAAATGGGTACAATAGTTGGCTCCATATAGGGTCACGTTGCTTCATCGGAGCAATGTGAGAATCCAGAATCCCACATCTAAGAAAATAAGATACGTAAGGTAGATATCCGCTCATAATCAAAATCATGCATATATAGAGCATCTACTAGAATAGAAAATTCCACTCTATCAAATCAAAGTGTAAAAACATGAAAGTAAATGCATAAAAGAAACTGACAACAAAAATGAAATCCTAATTAAGAGAGCAGGGTTAGAGATACTATACAAAGGATGCCCAATGGCATTAGATGTCATCCCTGCGGCACAATCTGGAACACTTGTTTGCTTACAAGTAAGTCAATCGACTACTTGTTAGATGTCCCTTATTGAATCTTGACCCTTTTTGGCTGATGCAAATGTTCATCACTATGCTGCACACCTCTGTCAAATTCATGTCGTCTTCTTTTCTTGCTCGGAAGATGAGATGAAGAGAAATGATATGTAGGTTGCAAGAATTCGGTCACAACTGCATTAAGTTCTGATGGATGACCCTGTGGTTCAATCTTCTGATCATCGTTTGGCCTCCTTGGATTTTCAACATGGTATCTTCTTTCGAATTCCCTGTGTAACTTGACCATATCACTTGCTGCTGTTGTAATAGTAGCATATGATAGATCCAATTGAATGCACCCACCCAGGTCAGCTACAAACTTCCTAGATTGAAGCATTTCCCATACATCTGGCACATCAATAATTGCTTTGTCCATGGTGATAATTTTGTATGGATAGTTAGCCAAGGTAACTTGTAAGTCTTTAACCAAACCAAGGATGCCAATTTTCTTAGAATCCATAGAGCAAATGTTGTGGTAAGGCCTTGAGATTCTTAGATTTAGTTGATCCATAACTAACTTAGTCATGATATTGGTTGAAGCCACGGAATCCAACATGTACTTATGAAGAAGGTGATCGTTAACTTCTAAATTAAGGAAGAAACAATGATTATCATCATTAGTCATATAAGAATTTAGATCCTTTAACTCAACTTCCTCATCTTTTGGATGCGTATCAACCTTATCCTGCTGAGCCATGCCTAGAGCTTTGAAGCATGTCGCCCTTTGTGAAGGAATCTTTAGAAGTTCAAGCACTGGGACAAACATCTTAACATTGTTTATCCAAGCAACCCAATCGATCTTCAATCCTGATTTATATCTCTCGGATGCAACTTTTCTATTATGACTTGGCTCCTTACCCTTCTTTTGATATGTATAACCCTTACTTCTAACAATTTCCAGAATCTGTTCCTGAGATGGTGTTTCACCATACATATGTGTAATAGGGTCCTTTTCATCACTGAAGTTATTAATGGCGAAAGATGAAGATATCATATCTGTGCAACACCCTTCCTTTGAAGCATTAACATTATTTATCTGTTCATTGGTTCCTTTTAGGATTTTTCTATCAAGAGAACATGAGCTCTCTTCTTGAAAACTTTCACAAGGTTTGCAAAATGGAATAGGCTGATCAACAACATTTGCAGACTCAAGAGGAGTAGGAGGTCTCTGATCATTCAGAGGATTCCTTCTTGGCCATGGATTGTTGTTACCTCTGTTATTATTATTCTTGTTTCTAGGTTGAACATATTGTGCTTGATTTCTTTCCATTTGGATCAACCTAGATTGCATGACACTTATCACCCTAGCATGCTCAATTCTCATTTCCTTAATCATCTGAGTTAACTCTTTAATTGGGTCATGCTCTATCTCCTTTATTTTTTTCCTTTAGACTTGGCTGAACCTCTTTCAAAACTAGAAATCTGTAATTTACCATAAGCTTTCTTATCTTTTTCCATTTCCTCAGCTACGGCTGGGCAATAGCTAAATTTGGTTAGCTTGATGTGTGGCTTACAATTAAAATGAAAAATGACACATGATATCTTGAGACATAAGTTGGAAAATGGATGCTTTTATTAGATTGGAATCCTCAAAGGCATTAACATGTGGTTGGTACAAACATGAAAAATGTAGCTAATACAAATCTGAAAAGTTTTCAAGTTTTGTCTTTTACAATCATTGTTGCTGGCCTATATTATTTGAGCTCTATTTTATATTACAAAATTCTAAATTTCAAATTTGGAAATTAAGAGGCAAATTATGAACAAGTTTAGAAGACCAAGAGACTACTCCTGATTTCGTATTCCTGCATAGAATAGAAACAATTAATAAGCTATGCCTATAAAATATGCATTGTTGAATGAGAATGAGAACTTTTTGGAGTCAAGAAGCTCATAGGAGAGTGTTCGTGAGCAACATTCTGGTAAGGAGAAAAAGAGAAAAGTAGCAGAAGAGGAACATAATTGAAGAGGAAAAGAAGAGAAGTTAAGCAGCAGACAAGAGGGCAGAAATTAATATCATGTAACCAGAAAACTTGATTTTTTATTGTGATTGGGAGATTGCAGTCTCCTTTCAAGCTGTAGCTTAATCAAAAACATGTTGTAACCTATTGAGATAGGAACCTCCTATGGGTTATAGCCTGCAGAAAACTTTGTGGGAGTTGGAGTTTCCTTGAGGTAGCAGTGTTCTGTTGGTTGAAGCCTATAGAAAACTTGATGTAATAGAGGAGTAGGAGTTTGCCTTCACATCACTTTCAGCCAAAAATTCGTGGTTTTCTCCCTTATAGGTTTCCACTTATATTTGGTGTCTTCATGTGTTGCTTGTTCAATGTTGTGTGAATGCTCTTGAATTATGAATAAGTATATATTCAAATGTCTCTCTTTGGTAACTAGAAAAGAAACGATTAATCTCTGAACATATAAGTCATTAGCTGCATAAGAAGATAGTAGAAAAATGAAATTAAGTTGATATAAATAATTGGAAAGATACAATCACTGATTCACCCCCACTCTCCGTAATTGCCAAGCATATATTGAGTGGTATCAAAATGATAGGTCTCAAGTTCAAAACTCACCTAACTCGCGCTGGGGGGAGATTGTTGGACATTGGGTTCAGCACTCCTCGCGTATTTCATGACATGGACTAAGTGCCTCTCGTGGATACTAACTCCGGCGTTTGTAGCAGAGACTAATGCCTACGGGTTTTGGTCTAATGACAATTGTGATTCCAACAAAAACATCATTTCCAAGACTCCCAAGGTGTGAAATTTGAGGCAGATAAGAGAAGAAAGTGCCATGGAAATTCTGGAAGATTTCTGCTTTGTATGGCACGTATTTCAAGGCACTTACAATGTTTTTTGTGCACAAAATTCAAGGCATATCTCAATTGTGTTTTTCACTGTGTGGGGCCTCAGATTCTTATGTTTTTTGAGTAGTGACATCACCAAGAAAGAGGGAGATAAGTTGGTTTTATCTTTGTTGTGTATTAATTTCCTTGAGAGCAATTAAAATCCTCCTTGGAACAGGTTTTCCCCTTGTGGGTTTTTCCATGGTCATTAGACCAAATCACTATGTAAATTTTTGAGTGTGTGTGCTTGCATTTGATCTCTTGTATCAGTTGTGAAAAGTCTAAAGAGTAGAGTAGTTCTATGTTTTAAGTTGAATGCATGTCTAACATTCATATTCGTTATATGTTATGATGGGTTTGGGCATTAAACATTCATGCAAAAACCTTGAAACTGGGAGGGCTACCAACATTGCTAAAATTTTTCTATAGGATGTTCATCAATCTCTGTTGTGGTAGCATGTTGCTTTCCCTTTCTCTTTCTATCATTGGATCCTTTAGGACATTGGTTTCTATAAATACCAAATTTTTTACAACGATAGCATTGAGCTTGACATATCTTTCTTCCTTTGAGGAGTAGATCTTCTACCTTCATTTCTTCTTTGGAAGCCAAACTTATTTCTTCCTCCAACCTTCTTGGAACGTGTTGCAAATGCTTGAGGGTCACCTACTTCAGATCACTAAATCCTTCCTTTTAATATAAGTCTAGATTCTTCTTAGGTACATGAGGTCCATAGTTCTTCAAAACTTGGAATCTTTTCTCTGCCACAAATACTAGATGCAAATGAGTCCCATGGGTTATGCAAACCATTAAGTGTTGTAGTCACAAGTTCTTTCTCAGAATTAATTTCATCAATTGCTTGAAGTTGATCTCTTAGTTGAGAGATCCTCATGAAATGTGAGGCTACAATATCAATTCTTGTCATTTTGACATCATGAAGATCATTCTTCAAACTCATTGCTTGACCAATGTTGTTGGTGGTATATAATGTTAGTTTTTGGTAGCATCGGATGTGCTCTAACCATGAAAATTGGTGGAGAGGCCAAGGCACATGAGTTCTAAAGAACCCATAAACGTTTGGTGAAATTCCACCCGGCTAGTATTTTATTAAAATAATTAATATTTTTAATGGGGTTCCTAAGTCTAAACGTAGGAAAATTAAAATATTAATGGGTGTTAATCAAAATATGGGTGAGAATGATCTAGAAGGTGGATCAAGTCAAGTTTTAATCTTAGCCGTTGATTAGAGACTTAATCACGGCCATTGAGGTCTCAATGAGAAAAGTATAAGAAGGATGCTTGGGGTTCATTTAGAAACACACACGAAGAGAACAAATTGATCTGGAGTTTGATTTTTGGGGCTAGGAAGCTGAGAATTCGAATTGAGTGATCAATTGCAGCAAAGGACCAGGGATAGTTCGGGAGTATTGACAGAGAGGTGGAGAGAAGATAGTGGAGGCAGCGCAACAGCCAGGAGGACTGACGCTAGGCCAATCTAGGCCCACGCAGGCCTGACGCAGAGCCGGAAGGGCCAGCGCAAAAGCTGAAGCCTCCCTCCACGTAGTAAGTCGGCATTGCCAGAGCAGCTGGGAAGGTTGATGCAGTGGGCAGAAGAGCTAGCGCAGAGATGACGCAGGGCCTATGCAGGGCCAGCGTAGAGATAGACGGGGTTTGCCAGTTCTGCTGTCGGATCAGCAAGAATCTGCCGGGTGAAGTGAGGTAAAACTCACTCAGTTTTTCGGCCATTGTATTTTCTCTGTCACTGGGTTGCCGGGAGGGCATCCAGCATTTGTATTTAGAATTACTACTTAATAATAGAAAACCCTCAGAGCTGCTGCACCGATTTTCATGCATTGGGTTTTTTCGGGGACTATTTTGTCCAAAAATCACTGTGTCCTATGTATCTTGTTCTTTGCTCAATTTTTTGTTTCATGTAATCAAATTTTAAGTAGTGTAGGCTGTAGAAGTAATTTGCTTTAGTATTCAGAGAATAACTTGATAATGTATATTAAAATCAAGTAGGTGAAGTAGATTCAGATTTGCTGCAGTAGGGGTTCCTTGAGGATTTTTACATGGTATCAGAGCATTGATTTTGAAACAGAAAGAGCAGATCCAACGCTGAGCAAAGAGGCCAAAATCTGCACTTGGCAGCAATTCAAATCCCCTTAACGGGATTGCACAGTCCTTGCCAGGAAGCAGAGATTCCAAGGAAATCTCTCTCTGAGAGAGTCGATAGAGAGGTACAATTCTAGTTCGTGACTTTGCAGAGACAGAGGGAGTGACGCAGAGCCTCAACGCAGTGCTTGAAGGGCGCAGTTTCTGTCGAGGAAGAAATCCGTTAAAAAAAAGCGAAGATACATAGAAGGGGAATTTTCTCCTCAGAGAACTTTTCTCGCCAAAAGTTCGAATTTCTCACTTGCTGGGCAGTAGTGCTGAGGAGTGACTAGAGGAGTTAGTTCGATAGTTTTGGGTGAGATGGCATCGCATGGGCTTAGAGACCAGGACAGGTTGGAAGGAGCTTCCAACTATGTCATATGGAAGACCAAAATATTAGCTATTCTAGAGGAGTACGATCTCGAAGCCTACTTCAAGAGTGTTGTGGCTGGTCCTGCTGATAATGATCAAAAGAAGAAGTACATGGATGAGTAGGGGAAGGCGAAGAGGTTCATATTCGATGGAGATCGAGATCATGTGGTCTCACACTTACAGGGCAAAGATACAGCCCGAGACATGTGGGAAGCTTTGTCTTCACTGTATGAAGGTTCTTTCGAACAACGGAAGATGTACTTAGAACAAAAGTTGCAGTTAACATTGATGCAGAAGGGAGAAGGGGTTAACTCCTATCTTCAACGTCTTCAGGACACTAGAGACCAGCTTGCTACAGTGGGATTTACTCTTCAGTCTATCGTGATGCTAAGGACGACCTTGAATGGAGTCTCAGATGAATGACAAGTCTTTGTCCAAAGTATATTGGGCAGGGAAAGACTACCTTCATGGGAGGAGATGTGGGCAGCACTTCAACAGGAAGAATTAAGGAGGGATTTTGTTAAGGTCAACCTCAATAGCAGCAGTGGGAGTGGCACGAAGACCAAGGAGGAGGAGCAGAACGCATGTCTAGCATCAAAGGGACCACAAAAGCCAAATCGAAAGGACATTTCGAAGGTGAATTGTTTCAGATGTGGCGAGATGGGCCACTTTGCATCCCAATGTCCTTTGAAGTAAAAGGATACGGATGAGAAACATGATCCTAAGGCTGCTCCAACAAAGATTGATGAAGAGGAGTTTGCCATGAGTGTCCACGCATCTCCAGGAGGGAAATGGGGCGATATTGAGTGGTAGTCGAGAGGACTACATGTGGATAGGATCCTTGAGGAGTCCACCTCTTGGATCAATTACTAGCTATGGGAGCCCGAGATTCAGCAGTAGCAAGATGGACTTAGTGTTAGATGATGCAGTGGATTATTGGAGAGATAGATGCAGTAGCCTGAGACCAAAGATTGATCAGTGCAGAGAAAGGTTGGTAGTAGTGCATATGGCACAGTGCAGAAGTCAACAGTAATGCAGAGGATTTAGAGGGTTAGAGATTAGTAGCAGTTAGATTCCAACATTCATGGTATTACGCTGAATGCAGTTAAGTTCAGTAATTTTGGATGTTTTTCAATTGCTACTCTCAGCAACTAAGTTGCAGTACAAATGTAGTGTTTGCAGTGGCAGCGCTAGCAGCATAGCAGATGTAGCATTTGAGAGGGAGATGTAGTACATATGTTGTAGTGGCAGTGGCAGTGACAGTGTCATGGGCAATAGTACAGTTGCAACAACAAGACAGTGTTGGCGGAAGCAACAGTGCAGAAAGGAGGTGCTTCAAAGACAAAGTAACATGCAGTTGGACATTGTTGCTAGAGCACTTTCCTCGCTAAGAGGGAGTGTTAGTTTTTGCTAGCATCGGATGTGCTCTAGCAATGAAAATTGGTGAAGAGGCTAAGGCACATGAGTTCTAAAGAACCTAGAAACTATTTGGTGAAATTCCAACCGGATTGTATTTTATTAAAATAATTAATATTTTTAATGGGATTCCGAAGTCTAAACTTAAGAAAATTAAAATATTAATGGGTATTAATCAAAATATGGGTGAGACTGATCTAGAAGGCGGATTAAGTCAAGTTTTAATCTTAGCCGTTGATTAGAGACTTAATCTCGGTCATTGAAGTCTCAACGAGAAAAGTATAAGGAGGCTTGTGGTTCATTTAGAAAAACACACGGAGTAAACAAATTGATCTGGAGTTCGATTTTTGGGGCTAGGAAGCTGAGAATTCAACTAAGTGATCAGTTGCAATAGAGGGGCAGGGATAGTTCAGGAGTACTGACAGAGAGGTGAAGAGAAGCTAGTGGAGGCAGCGCAACAACCAGGAAGACTGACCCTGGGCCAATTTGGGCCCACATAGGCCTGACACAGAGCTAGAAGGGCCAGTGTAGAAGTTGAAGCTGCCCTCCACGCAAAAAGCTGGAACTCTTGGGGAACTACTGAAACAACCGGGAAGGTTGATGCAGTGGGCAGAAGAGACAACATAGAGCTGACGCAGAACCTGTAGGGCTGACGCAGGGCCAGCGTAGAGATAGCCGGGGTTAGCCAGTTCTATTGTTGGATCAACCGGAATTTGTGGGGTGAAGTGAGGTAAAACTCACTCAATTTTTACGCCATTGTATTTTCTCTGTCACTGGGTTGCCAGGAGGGCATCCAACATTTGTATTTAGAATTACTGCTTAATATTAGAAAACCCTTAGAGCTGCTGCACCGGTTTTCCCGCATTGGGTTTTTTTGGGGACTATTTTGTCCAAAATAATTGTGTTCTGTGTATCTTGTTCTTTGCTCAGTTTTCTGTTTCATGTAATCAAATTTTAAGTAGTGTAGGCTGTAGAAGTAATTTGCTTCAGTATTCAGAGAATAACTTGATAATGTATATTAAAATCAAGTAGGTGAAGTAGATTTAGATTTTGCTGCAGTAGGGGTTCCTTGAGGATTAGGAATTTTCACATTTAATCTAACCAAGAATTCATACATCTTCTTTGAAGTGTCAAGATTTGATACATATGGAATCAAATGATCTCTGATAGAATCCACAATAATACTCATGGCAGTGATGCCATCCTTCTTGTATTTTGCTTTCCCTTCATGATTTGAAGGTTATAACCATGCCCTTCACCAGATCCAAAACATCATTCTTTGCAAGAATGAGGTCAATCCTTGTCTTCCAAGCCTCAAAATTTGTATCTCCTTCTAACTTGTTTTTTGACTTCATAGAGGAAGCCATTGTTATAACAACATTCAAATTGTAGATGTAGGTCTCTCCAAGAGTGATTTAAATTCCCTTTCCTTTACCAAAGCTCTGATGTCATGTTCATTTTTCAGGTGCAATAAATACAAGCACTAATTTCTAAAAACGGATAATTACTTCTAATGATTTAGATATTCTTTCAGCACTTCCAATTTATCATTAAGCAATTACAATTTAGAATATGAACCATAAATGCACAAGGATAGTAGAGATCACAATGCACAAAGATAACACAAGATTTATTTTGGGAAAACCCACTTGGGGGAAAAACCCATCAACCTTTTCCTTAAATAAATTCTTTAGTTCAAGAAGAGATACACCTAATTCTTCTAGTCCAATGTGATGGTCAAACTAACGAGCAATAAAATGGTTAAACTTGGTTAAACTGCCCTCTTTTCAAGTCTCCAATCAACGCAACAAACTCGGCCTTGCTTGATCTGCCTAGGCCAAAATTCAGCCTCCCGGAAACTCGGCCCTGCTGCCCAAAAACTACTGCCCAGAATTTCAGACCTGCTACCCAGAATCTAAGCATAAATTCACACATGTAAAGCTACAGGAGGAGAGACAAACTGTTAGTTTTTGTAGCATCAGATGTGTTCTAGCCATGAAAGTTTGTGGAGGGTAGAATACAGGAGATCTCCGAAACCCAAAAATCGTTTCTCGAAATTCCACCTAGAAATGACTTAATCAGATTATTAGCTAGTTTTTAAATATTTCCCAAGTCTAAACTTAGGGAATATGGTTAATTAATCAGAATTAATTATGCCAAGGTGTGAATGTTCTAGAAACTCACACAAATCAACTTCTAGTTAATCCTAGCCATCGATTAAGATTTAATCTTGGTCATTGGAGTCCCAACAAAGGATTATAAGAAGAAGTTGATGGGCGCTTGGAGAGTACACTTGAGCAGCAGTTCCTTGTGCAGATCGAGCTAGCAGCAATAGAGTTCGAGCCAGAGGGACGCAGTGTCAATGAGGAGCAGGGACAGTGATCCGGAGGACGATTTCAAGATCCGGAGAGGCAGTAGAAAGAGTCTAAGTTATTCCCAGTCAAGAACGCGAGTGTAGGAACGCGCAAGTGCAGGGGCAGGAGCGCATGTGCAGGAATGCGGAAGTGCAGGAACACGAGTGTAGGAACGCGTGAGTGCAGGAACGTAAGTGCAGGAACACGAGTGCAGGTAGCACGAGTGCAGGAAGTGCGAGTGCCGGGATTGCTTAGGGAATATCTCTGCTAGTTTTTTTTGTTGTTTGGATTGCCAGTGGGGCATCCATAGATGTACTCAGATTTCACTACTGCATAATAAAATAAAACTCTCACTGTTGCACTAGTTTTCCCAAGTTGGGTTTTTTCGGGGACATTTGTCCAAAAATTACTGTGTTATTTTATGTGTGTGCTAGCATTTCTTCCAGTGTTTATTCTTCTGCAGTTTTATTTGTGTAGGTTGCAGTGTGAGTTATTCAGTATTTTTTGTAGGAAACAATAAATAAATTGTTACTTAAATAACAATTAGGAGAGTAATTTCCAGTTGTTGCAATAGGATTCGGGTTTCCGAATTTCACATGGTATGAGAGCGCAAATGATCAGTCAGAGAGCTCAGTAGTGAAGAAAAAAGGAGTTTCACTGTTCAGTGTGGGCAACAGATTGAATTCCCAGGGTCAATGCAGTCTTTTGCCAAGGAGGCCGAGTTACTTGAGGAAACTCAATTTTTCAAGAGCAGAAAAATTCAATTTTCCAAATTGAGAAATTCCAGAGGCAGAGGGAGTAGCTCATATTTTTCATTGGGCAGATCTCTAGCTAGATGCAAAGGGTTTTGTAGTAGTTCGCTAGAGTAGAGCCAACATCGGGTGGAAGAGAGAGAAACACACACAACATAAGGGAAAATTTCTCTCAGGGGATCTCGAGATTTAGAGATCTATTTTTTTGAGTTGCAGATTGGCAGTAATTGTGAGCAGATCTTCTCACTCCATAAGAGAGTACGAGTAGCAGATCCAGTAGCCGAGCAGTGCGAAAGAGGGAGATTTTTGGGTTTATTTTCTCCAATTTTGAGTTTCCAAATTTTGTAGCTCTGCAGGGATGGCCATACAAGATTTCCATAAGAGAATGTACGAGTTAGCCACAATGTAGATCTGGGCAGTGGATCGACTTCCATTTGTCGGAGACAGGTGCCGGAGGAAGTGCGAGTTTCAAAGAAAGGAAGTGTCCCATCTAGGGACTAGGCTCGAAAGGAGATAGTGGAGCACCAAATGCAAGTGGAGGAGTATGAGACTCTGGTGTGCCAGATGTGTAGGGTCCAACACTGTTGCAACAAGGAGATCAGTCAGATCAGTTCCAGATTGTTGTAGCGGGACCATCACCTTTGCTATAGGAGCCCACAGTATCATAGTAGCAGGTTAAGTGTCAGTAGACGCAATCTGTCATTAGACAGTTGCAAATCTAGTTTTAGTCAGTACCCAAGAGACAGTTGCAGAGCTAGATGCAGTGACACAGGCATCGCGAATTGCCTAGTTATAGGATGCAGGTGCAGTTCCAGCCAAAAGATTCCCATTGCAAAGCTACACAGTCCTGTTTCTAGTACAAGAGGATGGTGCGAGTTGCCAGGAGGGAGCAGAGAGATTTCCCATAGGGAGATCGAGACTCAGAGGGAGTCTAGTTTTAGAGGGATAATCCCTATGGAAGCTAGTGCTTCAGGATTTGGGGATATCAAACTCTTTTTTGCAAGAGATACAACAACATCGTAGAAGTATTAGCAGAGCAATAACAACAACAATATGAGTAGATCAGATTTTGCCATGTTTGCTAACATACCTCCAGGAGTGAGGTGGGGAGATTTGGTGTTGTAGCCCCAAGCGTTACATATGGGCAGGATCCTTGAGGAGTCCACCTCATGGATCATTACCGTACTATAGGGGCCCATAGTATACAGTGGCAGGATGGATCAGAGACAACTGATGCAGTCAGATACCAGAGAGACAATTGCAGAGATTGGTAGCAGTTAGATGCTAGGGAGCGTAGTATAGAGTTGGCAGCAGTGTAGTTGGCACAATGTAGAGTCAACAACAATGCAAATTCTTCAGTGATAGTGAAGATACTAGCAACAGTCAAAGACTCAGGTGATAGATGCATTATACTGATCACAACTAATTCAGTATTTAGGATGTTTCTCAATTGTAGCAACAACAGATGAGAGGGAGTTGCAGTGTTGGTAGCAGTTCAACAGCAACACAAATGCAACATATATCAAAGTTGCACAGTGGTTGGTGGGCAGTATGGCCAGACATCAACAACGTGACAAGAGATGATGCAGAGACAGGGTGCTATCACTGGATGTACAGTAGAGCACTAGAACACATCCTCGCTAAGAGCGAGTGTTAATTTTTGTAGCATCGGATGTGTTCTAGCCACAAAATTTTGTGGAGAGGCTAGAATACAGGAGATCTGCAAAACCCATAAATCTTTTCTGCAAATTCCATCTAGAAATGACTTTATTAGATTATTAAATAGTTTTTAAATATCTCCTAAGTCTAAACTTAGGGAATATGGTTAATTAATCATAATTAATTAATTCAAGGTGTGAATATTCTAGAAACTCACACAGATCGACTTCTAGTTAATCCTCGCCATCGATTAAGATTTAATCTTTGTTGATGGAGTCCCAACAGAGGATTATAAGAAGTCGATGGGCACTTGGAGAGCACACTTTAGCAACAGTTGCTTGTGCAAATCGAGCTAGCAGTTGTAGAGTTCAAGCCAAAGAGAGACGTAATGTTAGTGAGGGGCAGGGACAGTGATCTGGAGGAAGATTTCCAGATCCGGAGATGCAGTAGCAAGAGGTTGAGTTATTCCCATTGCAGGAACACGCAAGTGCAGGAATGCGAGTGCTAGGGTTGCTTAGGGAATATCTCTGCTAGATTTTCTTGCTGTTTGGATTTCTAGTTGGGCATCCATAGATGTACTTAGATTTCACTGCTGCATAATAAAATAAAACCCTCATTGTTGCACCGATTTTCCCAAGTTGGGTTTTTCCAGGGATATTTGTCCAAAAATAACTGTGTTATTTTATGTGTGTGTGCTAGCATTTCTTCCAGCGTTTATTCTTCCACAGTTTTATTTGTGTAGGTTGCAATGTGAGTTATTCAACATTTGCTGTAGGAAACAATAAATAAATTGTTAATTAAAATAACGTCTAGGAGAATAATTTCCAGTTGCTGCAATAGGATTTAGGTTTCCGAATTTTCACACAAACCACACGTGCAAACTTAAAGAGATATAGAGAGAGATGCTTGAGATGATTTCATCCTTCTCCTTCGCTTGGATGCCCAAAAGATATCTTATTGTGTGTGAGATCGAATTGTGCTAGAATGAGGAGGTCGAGTGGAGTATATATAGAGATCTCACTGGATGAATGGGTGTCTCTCTGCGTGGGGCCAGCTTGACTTGAAGGAGGGCCGACTTCACCTTATTTAGAGCCAAAAATTCAAATTTGAAAATTCAAAACTTTTCTTTTGAAAATGACATGAAGAACATTTCTTATATTTGTTATTACATATACATCAAGGGCTAAAATATTCATTAAGAAGACTGACCATAGCTACAAAATTCAACACAGGCACAGAAGTTTTATGGTGATTTGATGCCTATGCTGCTTCAAGATCCTTCAATGGTTGTTCTTAAACCTCACTCTGATGCCATGTTGATTTTTCAAGATTTTCTAGACTGAGAATTACTTCCAATGATTACTTCATTAATTTGTTTTGTGTCACATTCATCATTAGGCAACTACAGATAGAAAATCTCAACAGTATAAACAATAAAGCTAGTAGGATCATAAAGATACAACCAAACAATAGACACAAAATTTATCCTGGGAAAACCCTAACCAGGAAGAACCAAACAACCTTTTCTTAGAGAAATTGTCCAATTCAACAAGAGATACAATCTGATTTCCTAGTCAAAAAACAAAGTCAAACTGACTAGTAACCAAACCCAGGTCAAACCTGGTCAAACAGAGACAAATTCAGCCTCCTGAAATTTCTGTTTGCTTCCTCAGAAATCCTCCTCCATGCCTCAAATTTGTCCTTCTATTATGCCTCAGATTCGTCCTCTTTAGTCTCCCATGTGTGAACAGAGTCAATAGAAGATGGTGATCTGAGTTATGCCAAGAGGAGGAGGTCGAATGGACTTTAATTAGTGATCTTAATGAGTTCAAATCGGTGTCATTCTGTGCTGGACTGACTTGATCATTTAGAGCCAACCTTACATTTTGGAGGCAAACTTCATAATTCAAAATTCAAATTTTCTTTCTTTTGAGGCTGACTTGAAATATACATTTTTATTTATCATGAAGATCGACCATAGCTACAAAATTTCAACAGGAATTTCATCAAGTTTAATGTCCAACCCACATATTAATTTGTTGCTGCCATAAAAACTTGAAAATTCCAAAATTAAAACACAAGAGTCTAATCTACTTTTGCTGAGACAGAACAGTAGCAAACCCACAAAATTTTGACTCAAATTTTTTTGAGCAGACCCTGGAAAATCCCTGAAGGGAAAACCAGTGAAAGAGGAGATAGTTTTATTTCTCAGAGAAATTTTACAGCAGTAATAAACCAGCAATAAATGCAGACTTATCTCTTGGAAATCGTGCCCAGATTTCCTAGAAATTTGTGCCAGAGTTCCTCCTCAAATTTTGTCTTTGCTGCCTCGATTTCTGTGCCCTCCTTGCCCAGAAATTCATGCCACTTGCTATATGAATAGACAGCAATAAACATTTTATGAACTCCTCAATTTTTGTGCCCAGATGCCTCGAAACTCATGCCCACTTTGCCTTGAATTTCATGCTGAATCCTGATTAAGACTGATTAATGCAATAGAAATCCCCTCAAATTTTATGCCTCTCCTCGAAATTCGTGCTTCCTTTTCTGTTGTATGGCCTAAGCATTTAATGCACTATATCCTCTTCGATTTCTGCATTGTAGCTGCTGTACAATCACTGGAATGTGTGCCTCAATTTATGTGTTTTACTTTGCCTCAGAAATCATGCCCTCTCCTTGGGATTCATGTCCTCCTTGCTGCTATAGCTCGTCTTCTTTGCTGTGCAAATTCTCCTTGCTGCTCTCTTTTCCTCATTCAAAACTCATGAATGACAATGGTCCCTTTTCCTCCCTTGAGATGTCTTTTTGTTATCCTCAAGAAGAGTGATCTAACCTTAAGATCCAATGGTTGAGATTTGATCTTAGCCATTGAGATCAAGGGTGGGGATTTAATCTCTCATTGACCCACTTAAGTCACTTTATCCCTAGGTCATTTTTCATTTATTATTCAAAAAATCACTTTATGACTTTATCTCTCATAAAGTCACATAACTTTATTTCTCATAAAGTTATGTCTAGGGGGTCATGTTGGCCACTTTTTCCTAGACTAGACATCAAGCCTTAGGAAACACTTGTCCTTGGTACACTTTTCTAACAATCATGACTGTCCATGAAAGCAGTGTACCATCTGTAAGTGCATTTATCGTCTGAACAATAAATGAGTTAGGAACTGATATACAATAGTTGAGGCATCTGAAAGAACTTGGGAGAACTTATATGGGGTCAAATCATCATGTATCTAAAGGAAAACTGAAGGAAAATGTCTGCATTTGGATGGAATGAGCAATGGATCTCATGTGAGCTAGAACACACCACATTAATAGATGGGTGGCTTTGGGAGTGCTACCCCCAAAGGGTCAATAGAAAGGATAAAAGGAACAGAGTGGACAAAAATGACTAAAATTAGATTCATTAAGGCAGTTTGGCTTTATCAGTGTTAAGGGCTTATATACTTTGGTGTTTGGTAGCCCAAGTGGGTATGTGTTTGTAGTGAAAAAGATAGCTAAATTAAAAATGAATAAATTTGAAAACCACAACCAACAAAAATATCTACATAAATTCATCTTAACCTTGGATCTATTGAGTACTTAGAAGCATAAAAAAAACTCAAGATGCACTCTCAAAGACTATTTAACCCATTGAGATCTGCACCTTGACTTTTTTGGTCCCTTTCAAGGGCTTAATAGATCTAATGTTAAGATGGATTATGGATCTATACTAGTAATAAATTCACCATTATTTTTATTGCAAAAAAAACATGGTCTCTAAGGCTGTAGTTTCACTTTTACGCTGTTCTTACAATAAAATATAGATTACTGATGCAAATTAACATTCTTTGTAGATATTATCGCCTGTTAGGAAACTCATTTATCGCTTTGATTGGATTGATAAAATGGTATTTAATTTGGGATAGTTTGAGTGGTAAATAAAAATAATGTGTCAGAACTTGGAAATGCTTTCCTCATTAGCTTAACAATTTGTTTTCTGTTTACCAATCGAACAGGCTACAAAAAAAATGGATGGACCATCTGGGTTTGCTGCTTTTCCTCCCCCTCTGGCAAGGCGCTTCTTCTGGATGATAGGTTTTAGGTACTTATGAGGAGATTGTTTAAATTTATTTCTAGCCCTTCATAGGTGCATTATATTATAGTTAATATATTCTTCATAAGTGGTATTTAATGAATACAAATAGGAAAACTAAATTTTCTTTCTACATGCATTATAGGTACGACAAAAAGTTTTATTTTATGGTCTACCAAGGGAATTTTTTAGACAATAGAGATGCCATCTCATTGGACAGTGACACAAAGGTACCTTTTTAATTATTACCATTGTCAATGATTTACTTCTGCTTTTAATTGGCAGAGGAAAACCTGCACATCAATTATTGTGGATGCCAAACAATACATTTACATGTTTTATTTTGCAGTTTTCAATCAAGATTCAGGATAAAGCTTTTGTAGTTTCCTAGGCATCTAGTTGTCATGCAAGAAGGACATTAGTTAAATAGTTTATTCAAGGAAATTAGTAACTGGGAAACTCTCTGCATCATAGAAATAGAGATATTTTGGGGACAATCTCACAAAATAACACAAAAAATTGAAATAGTTGAACTGTTTGGGTTAAGAGTCCTAGAGAAAGATGTAGATCATGCTCATGCTAGCAGTTCACTGGTAAATACACAGAGAGGCACTGCTTTTGACATTGTTCTAGGACTTTAGTACTAGAATATAGATTTATGTTTAATGTTCACATTGCACTTTTATATATTATTGCATATATACATTTTATATATTAAGGTTAATAAAAGTTAAAAGAGCTGCATGCTGCTTAGGGGTGCATGGCTGATAAAAGGATATTTGGTTCAAAAAAAAGATTTACAGCCACCTGGGCATGGAATTTGAATTCAGATCCATCAAAGTGATTGGTTTCAACTGTAGTTATTTCACAAGAAGTGCTGTTACTTACTATTCACTGTTGTTTGCGATTCCCAAAGCCACAGGGGAAGTGTTACTAGTCCGAGTCAAACTAAGCCAATTAGGGGCAAACTGGTCCAAGTGCATCATCCCATGAATAATATAGGGCAAAGTGCAGAAGCTATGGGTGCTGAAGATGCCCATGAATGTAAGTGATGCTCTATGAATGACCTGGGACCCATGGCTCTCAACGGCTCACCTGTGCGTGTCAATATGATACTCTAGTGGACTTGGGCCCCAGTTAAGTTGCCCAACCCATAATGAAACCACTTGCCAATCACACACAATATCTCGTGCTGCAACTGATGACATCAGATACATTAATTGTTTTTTCATCTAAGTGAGCGAAGTTTGCAAGTAATGGGCAATGTGACACTTCATGCAAGGTTTCTCTTCCAAAATTTGGGGCCTTAGTCACGTAAAAATGTTACCTCCCAATGAAAATTCGAGAAACCCCCGAATCACTACTGCAGCAACTGATATTTCTTCTACTTGTTAATTCATGCAAGTTATTTACTGTGTTCTATTGTAAATATCGAACTAAATACAATTGTAGCCTTCACAACTTAAAATAATATGCGAAACAAGAATCTCAACAAGAAAGAAATAACACACAAGTGACACTGTTGTTTTTGGACCAATGTCCCCAGAAAAGCCCAATGTGGGAAAACCGGTGCAACAGCTCAGGGTTTGTAATATTAAGTGGTAATTTCTGAATACAATCTTTGGATGCCTTGCTGGCTATCCAATATAGAGAATTTGACTGATAGAGAGATGAGTGAGATATACCTCACACTATCATTGGCGATCCAATACTGATCCAACCACTGAATTTTGTCATTTGTCCTGATCCCTCAATCCATTGAATGCCATCTCTGCTAAAAAAAAGGCTTGGTTCTCTTCTCCCTCTCCTGCTGCTAATCTAGCAAGACTCGGATCTGGATTTCTTTGGCGCTAGAAATCCTATAAGGAACAAGATCCTCTAGACTCCCTCTGAGTGTTGATTTCCTTCACAGAAATCCTCTCGCCAAATGTCGAACCACTCCTCTCCAATCCTCCTTTGCGGCTGCAACCCGGATCTAGATTTCTTTGGCTAGAAATCTGTCAAGGCAGTGACTCCCTCTACCTCGGCTTTGTCTCCTCAGACACTGTTCTGCAACAACAGTAACAACGTCCCACCAACACCTTAGATCTGATCTGCACTGCTCCCTCTGCCCTAGCAACTAAAGAATCTGAGCTCTTCAGGCTCTGCGTAGTCACTGTGTGAACTAGGTCGGCTCCTCCTAGCCACTGCGTCACTCCTTCTCGGTCCAGAAAGATGATGTGGTTCTGTGTGAGCCCGATATGCCCCTCTGCTTCTGCGCTGGCCTAGATAGATGACAAAGTTACTGTGTGGGTTCCTCCCAGCTACTGCGTCACCCTCACCTGGCTCAAAACGTTGACACAGGAACTGCATGAGCCTCTGCGTCACCTTTTCTGTACTGCATCACTCTCCCTCTGTGTCTCTGGCTCTGGAACAATGCTGTCACTCGGGATAGCTGCCTCTCTGCAGCAGATTTTTTGGATCTCTCGGCTGATGGCTTTAGTATCCTATGATCTACAATGCTCTGATACCATGTGAAAATTTCTGAATCTACACATCATAAATCCTACTGCAATCACTGGTTTATCATCCCCTACTTGTTATTACATTCAAAAAGTTATTTAATTTATAAACACTGATGAAAAACACTACTACAGACTACACTAACATACAGATCATAAATTGACATAAATGTGAGGCAAACACACAAGGGACACAGTTATTTTTGGACAAACATCCTCGAAAAAACCCAATGTGGGAAAACTGGTGCAACAGCTCTGAGGGTTTTCTATTATTAAGCAGTAGTTCTAAATACAAATCTGGATGCCCTCTTGGCTATCCAGTTACGGAGATAAAATATGCTGGCAAAAACCTAAGTGAGATTACCTCACTTCACCCAGAAAAATCAGTCCGATCCGGCAACTGGACTGATTATCCCCAGCTACAACTGCGCTGCCCCTTCGCAGTAGCTGTGTGGGCTTGCGTGGAGCACTTTGAGACTCTTCGTCAGCTCTGTGATGCCTCCTCTGCCTCCTGGAGCTCTGATGTTAGCCTTCTTTGCTAATCCTGCTACTCCTTGACTGAATTCAGACTTCTGCAAGAGGGCAGCTCTTCCTCTGCGTTGGCATTGCATCAAGCAATGCGTGGGCCCTCTTGGCCCAACGTCAGCCTCCCTTGGTTTGTGTTGTCTCCTTTGGCGTATCTTTGCCTCTCTCTGCTGAGTATTCTGGGTCTCGGAGAAGATCCTCCAACTCCAACAGAGGGCAGCTCTTCCTCTGCGTTGGCATTGCATCAAGCAATGCGTGGGCCCTCTTGGCCCAACGTCAGCCTCCCTTGGTTTGTGTTGTCTCCTTTGGCGTATCTTTGCCTCTCTCTGCTGAGTATTCTGGGTCTCGGAGAAGATCCTCCAACTCCAACCATCCCTGCCACTTTGCTGCAACTCAGATCACCTGTTCGACTTTCTCAGCAAACCTCACTGACTAATCAATATGGTGCGCCTTCAATTGACCCTCAAGCTCCCTCTTATGCTTTTCCTGTTGATGAATCAACGACCAAGATTAAGTCCGTAATCAACGACTAAGATTAAAACATACTTGATTCTCATGTCTTAGAAGCTTCTCACCCATATTTTTATTAATACTCATTAATGTTTTTATTTTCATAAGTTTAGACTTAGGAACTCATTAAAAATATTAATTATTTTAATATCTCACAATCCGGGTGGAATTTCTCCAAACGATTTCTGGGTCTTGGAGATCTTATGTATTCTAGCCCATCCACAAAATTTCGAAGCTAAAGCACATCCGATGCTACCCAAAATGGATAGATGGAACACGCTATCTCAATCATGGATTCCCAAATAGTGCCCCTTCCTAAAGCAATAAGGCATCAGAGGTGGTCTTGCTGGACTAGGATAGAAAATTAACCCCCCATTTAAGGTAAGGGAACAAGACTACTACCAAGGCCCTTCTTTCTTCCAGGTCACCCCACAATCCATGCCAAATGCCCTAAATACAAACAAGAATAAGCACCTAAATGCAAAATGAATAAAGTACCTTTTGACTAGAAGCCCACCTTCCAACATGTGATGTTGACAAATGGGCGAGTGGGCATAGGACTTATGTGGACGGGGAAGATATGAGTGACACATCACATTGACTATTAGGAGGTTCTCAGGGCTGTTGGTTGCTTTCTGAAGAGATGACTAGGATAAAACTTTTCTTTTATGGGGTCACCCACTTTTGGTGGGTAACAAGAATCATGTTATATGTGTTGATTTTACTAGTGCTAATTAGACAAGAACAATTTTCTGCCACTGATAATTACTTCCAATGATATATGTTATTACTTTAGCATACCTTAGAACATCATTAAGCGATTATGCTTAGAAAGTTCAACTGTAAATGCAACAAAAACAATAAAGATCACAGTGGAATAACTATACATAGTAGACACCAAAGTTCTTTCCTTGGGAAACTCAAACTGTCATGTCCCCATTTTTATTTTCCTCTATAGTACACTAATATGGGTTTCCAAGGTATGTGATGGTTAGGCTGTAGGAGCAACATTATTGTCATCAGGGGTCTCGTACGAGTTTTGAGGGATTTTTATGGGATCTGATGGCATTCGCTTTCACATATACCATGATCCACACAGTTTGCCTTTTATTCCGTTGCATTCCAACAACTTTCGAAAAACAGAGTGATTAATGGCCTGACTTAATTAATTACACTTGAGGTGGCATTCTGGGAGGAATATTTAATGGAATACCTCAATGTAACAGCTCGTTGGAACCGAAATGAGAAGATCTATAGGATAGGATGCTTAGAAGTGACTTCTAGTGGTTGGAGAGAGTATGGTAGGTGGTTGACCATTTTCTCAAATTAAAAGTGACTTTAATTAGTCAATTAAATTAAAAGAGGGGAAAATAATTAATTGAAGGAAAAATGGCCAAAAGTGACTTAGTGAAATAAAATAAAATTAAAAGTCACTTTGATGGAGTCAAAAAAGAGTTTCTAGAATAATATTAAAATAATCAAAATAAGATGCTTTTAGAGACTTGGAGATCTATCTATGGAGTCTTTAAAAAGAGGAGGATGAGATCATTTGGGACATCCTTGAGTTGTGATAGTTTCTTGTGGAGAGGTTTGGAGAATCGGGAGTTCCCACCTTCAGTAGTAGCCTCAGGACAGAGACCCTTGGGTGATTCAGTGAATGGGTGAGCATCCATCTCTCTCCTTTGTAAATTCATCCAGAATTCATAGGTTGCAGCTATTATTTTCATTTCATATTTTGGGGGCTCAATTTTAGCTTGTAGTAGATATTTGGGGGCTCAATTTCTGTCAACCATTTCTGACATTATATGTACTCTTCTATTTAATAAAATAAGGTTGAGTTTTCTGCATCTTTATCTTGTTAAATCTTCATTGCATATTTTATTTCATGCTTTTGTCGTTGATTTTGTAGTTCAATTTGTGCAAATGGTTTAAGGAAATGATGGTTTAAATTTTTAAGCAATTCTCTGCAAAATTTTATATTTGGGATATTACTCCCCATTTTTATTTTCCTCTATAGTACAACTAGGATGGATTTCTTGTTAAAATTTGGGTACCAGAGGACAAGTGGTGCCCTAAGGTTTTGATCTTTGGCCTAGGGAAAAGTGTCGAAATTTATTTGTACTTTTCTCCTAAAGTGATTTTATAAGTGGTAAAGTCAATTTAATTTAAAAGTGACTTTATAAGTGGTAAAGTTACATTCTAATTTAAAAGTGACTTTATAAGTGGTAAAGTTACATTCTAATTTAAATGTGATTTTATTAAAGTGAATGAAGAATTAGAAAGTGAAAAAGTGACTATGGAAATAAAAGCTAAATGGGTCTTTATTTAAGTGGGTGAGTTAAAAAATAGAAAGTGGGAATTAAATGTACATCTATTCTCATCCCTAGATTTAAATGAATCTCAGCCATTGGATCTTAGGGTAACCCAAAGGTCATTTAGAGAATAAAAGGAGAAGAGGAAAAGATCAATTCATTATTTCATGAGCATTTGAGAGAAAGAGAAGAAAGAGCAAGGAGAAAATTTCTTGGCAGTGAGGAAGTGAAGGAGAGCAACAAGAAGACATTTCAACAAATCTGGGAAGCAACATTTATTAGCACAAATCCCAAGGAAAAACTGTATAGCAAGAGGCACAGAAATCAAGGAAGAGGGACAACAAGTTCTGGGCACATTTTTTGAGGCTAGCCGTACAACATTTAATGTTGTTTTATTGCTATAAAATTTTCTATTTTGGCTGGTCACTGTTTGGCACAATTTTCAAGGTGGAGTTCAAGCATGGAAATCGAGATAAGTTGTAATTTCTGGTTGCTGGAATTTTTATTGTGTATTTCAGTTTCTCTGTAAAAGCATTTTCAGAAATAAAATGGCTATCATAATTTTGCTGTGTTTTATTTCTACAATTTTAGCAGTTGTGAAATCTCTAAATTTTTGTTTTTAGAAAAATATTATCATTTCTAGATTTTAGAATTTTTATCATGCTTGGATTTAAAACTAAACGCAAGGAGTGATAAGGAAAACTGATACTTGAAGTAGGAGTTGAAATTTCTTCATGGTATCAGAGCTTGGTTGATTGAAAAGTACAATTTGGGACAGCAAAGTGAAAATTACAACAAGTTAATTTTTACACAGAAGATAGAAACCTTTACCACAGATTTGAAAATTTCAGTTTGGTAGGACAGTGAAACATGTCTTTCGGTTTGAGAGTTGAAGACAGGTTGGATGGGAAGAACAACTACAGTGCATGGAAGGAGAGAATCCAGATCATCTTTGAGGAAGCAGAACTCTGGGGCATTATGGTAAATACCACACAGAAATCAATAGTAGTACCTGCTGACTCTGTACAGTTGGCAGAGTTTAACGAAAAGAATGCTAAGGAAAAAAGATTGATTCTAGAATGAATCAAATACAATGTCATTCCTCATGTGAGAGGAAATACTTATGCACATGAGATGTGGACAGACTTGACCAGTCTTTACCATAGCTCAAATGAAAATAGAAAAATGGTCCTAAAGGAGAAACTGAAGGCCATTAAAATGGCTAAGACTGACAGTGCTACATCATATCTCACAAAGATCACTTTAGTCAGAGATGAGTTGGCAGCCGTAGGTGAGATTATTGTACCCACTGAGTTGGTGAGGATTTCTTTGAATGGTCTTCCCAGAACTTGGGAGAATTTTGTGGATGGTGTTGTTGCACGAGAAAACCTTCCTGATTGGGAGAGGTTGTGGGATGATTGCATTCAGAATGAGATAAAAAAGAACCATCTTGGGGCAGCCAAACAGGTGGAGGAGGATGACAATGTGGCATTATTAGCAAGAGGCAAGAAGGGTAGAGTAAAGAAGCAAGCTTCCAATAGTGGAGGCAAAGGCAAAGGTAAAGGCAAGCAACAGAACAAGGAGGAGGACTATTTCAAAGTCAAATGTTGGAATTGTCAAAAGTTGGGACACTGTTGTTGTGTGTCCGGAGAAGAAGAACAAGAAAGGGAAAGAAAAAACCATGGCAACTTTTACAGAGATAGAGAGCTTCTCAGAGAGATTTGATCGGGAGTTAGGGTTTGTTAGTCCCCTATACTAATAGGTGTCATATGTTATGATTGACTTGATGAGCTATGTAATATGTTCATACCTTTACTTGTTGCAAAAGTTTTCCATATTTTCAAAAAATAAAAAAATTTAAAAATGTAAAGAGGGTGTACACTAAAAAAAAAATCAAAGGGTAAAAAGATTAAAAGATGGTCAAAAAATGAGAGAAAATAAACCCCAACAAAAAAAGAAGACTGGGAAGCTATGCAAGTCTAAATGCCACTACTTTTTATTTTTGTATAATAAACAATTGTGCGTAGTTTGTCACCTTTGCCACAATTCATGAATAGTCAAACACTTTAAGCTTGACTAATTCATTTTTCAATTTCATGCTATAGAGATAGAAAATAAAATCTGACCAAACTGTTTAATCTTCGCAGATAAGTAGATAGGTAGAGTGAATAAAAGGAGCTCAACAATTTAATCTGAGTCTTTGGATGTAATAAGTGTAGACTTAGATAGACATTGCCATGTGAAAAAAAAGAAAGTTTGAAAAATGGTTTGCCAGTCTAAGTGCACCTTAATAAAGAAGTGAAAGTTCTAGGATAAGTAGGTAGGGTAAGTAGATGATGGTTGCAGAATAAATGTGTGGTGAATGTTAAGTTTAATGCTTAAATCTTTTGCTTTAATCACTTGGAAAGCACAACTTATGTTGGATACAGCACATCAAAGAAATAAAATCAGATTAATTAATTTCTTTATCCATTTTCCCCTTAAGTTTCACTAACTTCTCCTAAGTACTGAAGGCATTTACAAAGTTAAAGGGGCTCAGACCATTTCTCTAATTTCTGGAGGGACCAGACCCTCGGCCCAATAATTTATAAAGCCTAAGTACTTAAAACATTCATAAAAATCATTCATTTCATTTCATAAGTTTTTTCTAAGTAAAATCGTATTTTAATTAAGAAAATTACAAGATTTTCCATAAAAAACACTTGTTTTCATATTAGCCTAAGTTCAAAGGACACACTTCAATGTTTTTAGACTTAGCGCTTTTTCATTATGTCATATTAACTACTAACTTATATTATATAAATCCCCTATAACAATCTACACGCTCCCGTATTATCATAATTATGTAAAAATCTTGAAATACTACATATTCCGTCCTTGGTTAATTATAATTGTAATACATTTCAAAACGGGATTAGTTAGTTAATTAGTAACTAACTAACAACCCCTACCCTCCACTACATTAAACGGGATTAATTAACCCTCATGGCTAATTAATAACCTCACCAGCCAATCCCACCGCTCCCGATGTGATTAAATAATACTTAAATACATTGGGCCCGCCTTTGTTAACCCCCCGTCATCTCATATCTCCCGTCAATTGTCCGATTAGGCTCCTGACATCCAACGGCCACAATGCATATCGCACGACCCTTTGTGATTGCATGTTAGCGTGCGATCACAAAGTGGTTTTCTGAACAGTGCCTTTGCCATGCGTCCGTTGCTCTATGGAATCACTGGCCCAAGGCTAAATACCACCTTCCCCTGATGAGTGGTGCGATAGAAACCACTTACCGCTCTCCCTCGCAAAACGACAAAACATCATGTTGTTTTCCTGCTGACGCCACTTGTCTGAAATCTTAAATCCCGCCAACTTTGACTTTGTAAATAAAACAAACAAGTCATTTTCATTGTATTATTCTGCAAACCTATACGCCCATGCAAGAAAGTTGAGGTCAACCAGTTTGAGCTTCCATCCGCCAACCTGCTCCAAATTTCACAGCCAACGCAGCGCAGAGCTCCTAGCAATACCCAGTACCTGTATTTCTTCACCAGCCCCCCAAAGACAGGTATTTATCCGATTACCCGAGAAAAACCCTGCAAATACTTGTTTTCCACTATAAATTGATGAAAAATAGCCCAAATTCATTATAATTCAATTCTCATTTTCGTCATTTAAAGCCCCCTAGACCTTCAGTTTTGTCCACTTCATAAAGAAAACCCAAGTTCCCTTTTTAAATCCACGAAAACCAGAAATGGAAACCCCGATAGCTTTGAATGTTGCACCCATGAACGCTCCTCATCGAGATTTAGACTATCTGCCTCTCGTAGATAAGGGATTTCAGATAAAGGACTTAACCACTGATAAAAATCACCTCAAAGTTTTTTGCCAATGTAGGGATAACTACTTGAATGGCCATGACGTCATAGGACTGAGAATCCAATCTTCCTATGTATTTTCTTCCCTCTGTCCATGTTTTCTCTGAACTAATCCATCATTGCCATGCCAATTATGATCCCAATCGCAGAGCAGTTATGTCACCCAACCAAACAATCCCTTTCCCAATAATTGCTGAATCAATCAATGAGATGTTGCAATTTCACCCCAGTCAAGCTCTCACTCCTATTTCCATTGTACATTTACTTTAGCAATCAGCTAAAAAGTCCCAATCTGAACTTGATCGCCTCTGTCAGACCTTCATACTAAAGCAATATCAAACGAAGGACCCACCTCCTTATATGCAAGTTTTCTTCACAGATATGGGAAAAATCATAGTTGATATGATATCTGCAGTTATGGGATTCAACACTGGTGAGTATGTAGATGAACTAACCCTAGTGTTGATGTCTATTTTTACTCGTGGATAGCCCCCTGCTGTCAAATATGTTGACAATAATACTGAGAGGGGGGCTGAATCAGTATTATCTAATTCTTTTACCAAATTTATACTTTGAATTATTTTTGCATACCAATACCATAAATAATGAGC